>JAMKCH010009755.1:0-94036 GCA_023653785.1 Ophioderma brevispina | reverse complement strand
GCGCTTTCAGTCGGGGTAAAATGGTGAACTAAAAGGCCGTTTTTAAAGAACAATAACAGAAAGGATATTCTATCTGGCAATACTGGCAGTAGTAAAGGACACAGACTCACAAACATAAATTCATTTATTAACAGCGTTTAAACCAAAAATTATCTGATAAAATTTATTTGATACTTGTAATATCAAAATATCTCTAGCTAATGCTATCTAAGTCATAAATAAATAAATTTTGATATAAATTGAACATATCTGATGCGGATCATAGCACCTAAACGAATTGGAATTGCAACCACAAAATTAATATATGTTGGAAACGTCTGTTAAAATCGGGTTAGGTTTAACTTTTAACCAATCGACATCGGATTCTGGAGGCGATTAAAAAGTCTTTCTTGCTGCTCTTGAAAATGAAGTCCATTAGTCTCAGAATGATAGGAGAGGACTGAAGTTCATGTTTAACGTTTAACCATTCTCTTCCTCCCTACATGACACCCAATGAATACATGTACAAAAGTGACACCAACTGGATTTTCATATCTTGCGGAAAATGATGCATATTTCCGGATTGGCAAATCGCTAGCGCATGAACACCCCCCCCCCAAACCAAACAGACCTTTTGGAGCACTTTTATGTAGACACAAGGTATTGAAAATATTATAAAAAATAATAAATTATTTAATATAATTAAGGTACATGGAAAGTTTGAGATAATAAATACATCTATAGAGTATTCAATTGAGTAATAAATACGCATAGCAATATTTAAGATTGGAGTTGCCCAGGGACAACAATCAATTGGCTTCTAGGAGAATGGCTTGCTCTCTGCAGGAAGCTCAGCTTTCTTCATTTCCTTGACATGAACCTTCTTAAGGATGCAAGTTTGGATCAGAATGAGCCATTAGCATCCGCATGAGATCCTCGTTAATCTTCATTAGGGAGACCTTCCTAGTGATGAACTCTCGGAAGTTCTTTACCTTCTTGTTAGACGCCGCCTCTTTACTCTGTAGACGCCTCTCCTTAGCATGGCAATGGGCAATCCTTGCGACCTGACGATTGCATGCGCAGCATTGCCAAGACATTGTGGAACACCTTGTTGCCATATAAAGACCAATAATTATGTTGTATAGCTTATGGGCAGCACTGACCCATTGCACTGGCACTGCTATATGTGCCCACCGCGCGCCACGAGCCGATTTTTCTTCATGAGGTGCGTTAGAAACGACCCTCGAGATCCCTGGGCGGCGGCTGGTGGCAGCCAAAATTGTGTGTATCCTCCACTTAAATATAGGGCTGAACTTTATTGGTGGTTAGAAGGTGGGCAAGTATAGGCAAAAAAAGTACTAGTCATTTTGATAAACGAAGTGCGAAACTATGATAAGTGACATCAAATTCGACTCTTATATTATGCACTTCCAATTCCAAGAAAAAGCACTGGAAAATAGTTTCAGAGGGACATGTTTTGTATGGATAACAAGGGGGGCAAATTATAAATATAAAAAAGACCAAAGAGAGTCCCGCGTCATCTCTTAAGCGGTGATTTGATAACAACAACTTGAAATCTTCCAAATTTAAAAAAAAAAAAAAAAAAAAAGTACCTGAAAATTTAATTTTGTGTTTCCGGACTCAGTTATGTGTTTGGGGTACACCGGGATTCCATAGAGTCAAAACAATTTCAGATTTACTTGTTGGATGTTTACGGGTATTGGAAACATAAAAGTGGGACATTTTGAAGGGTCGATTTTTGAATTATTGACACCCCCTGGCCCACTGTGCTCTGGCTCAAATTTTAAATTATTAATTTTATCTTTTTTTAATAAACAAAAAGAATCTAAAAAACATGGGGAAAGAAGAAGAGAACAAAAAGAACAAGACCCTTCGGTACAAACCTATAGGAAACTGACAAACTTTTTAAAGATGTTTTAGAGCTAAGACGATTTTTTTTAAATGAAATACAAAACATAAACAGGTGTGAATGTATGCAGTTATAGCATGTTAAAGGTGCTTGTTACGATGTGTTTGGACCCGGGGTTTGGACTTCCTGGGACGTAGTGTCCTTTTCACATGATGGCATGGGTCTTGTATTGTCTACCTCTTTCCAAGTAGAGATTCCACTGAACACCAGTGGTCCAACTTCTGCACTAGGTTTAACTTCTTTGTGATACAGTTTCATTGTTGTGTTACACAATTATATTTCCACACTGGTGTGCATTAAATCCAGTGTTGCACTAAAGATTTTCTTGCGCTTTTTTTTTTATTAGTATATTTTTTCCACAATATGATTTTTCACAAGGTGCTGTGATTTTTTCACAGGTGATATTTTTTTCACAAAGTGCTATGATATTTTTCTAACAGTATTCACATTTTAGTCTTGATTTTTCAATTTGTGGAAATCATAGAATGTCGTCAACATTGCAATGGCAAGAATTGGCGACTGTTCTAGCAAGTAACACAAGTTGAAAAAATAGGGTATAAAACCAATTAAATATTTTAAACTTGTTTTTAACACAAGTCTACAATTATAGGGGTCTACATTGGTAAAATGTGACCACTTGTGACACAGCCATTTTATCTTGTGACACTTGTGAGTTCTGTTGTGACACAGCTTGTTCTTATATTGTGACATTTTGAAACTTGGTTTTCTTATCCAGTGGACAGGCATAATAAATCGTTGTGAACCACGACAGCATAGTGATTTTGCAAACCCATGTGACCCCTAATTATAGAGCAGTATTCTTTTTGCAATATGGAAATCAAGATAATGCAAATCTGTGTTAGAATATTCAAGCCTAATACACCTTGAAATGAAGTTCATATTTTGCTGCCATGTTGGCTTTTACTAGCCTGCTTAACACTTAAGTGCTTAAAGGGGGGGTTCCATAGTACCCAAGATTTGTTTTTCGGTGATTTCTCAGTCGTGAAAATATTTCGAACTTCTAGTTCTTTGTAATTGTGTAACTTAGCGATGCGCTTCTTTCCATAAAAAAAATTACGAAAAATTTCTAGCCCGTAATGAGATAATGCTTGGGTCCCTAGGACCCCCTCTAGGCACCAACGGAAGTGTGATTTTAAAAGAAAAATTAGCAAACCCTGTTGCCAGAAAATTTCGGCTTGTGTATGTT
The DNA here is from genome assembly GCA_023653785.1 of Ophioderma brevispina. Taxonomy (NCBI): domain Eukaryota; kingdom Metazoa; phylum Echinodermata; class Ophiuroidea; order Amphilepidida; family Ophiodermatidae; genus Ophioderma; species Ophioderma brevispina. The sequence goes on along the minus strand of JAMKCH010009755.1, from coordinate 90,920 downwards.
CATATGCATGAAACAAAATTAATTCTAATCAGAAAAAAAGAATTAACCTTAGTGCTGAAAAGAAGCGATTCCATCATCCGAGCGACTGCGCGCCATTGCTGTACAAACCTGATGGCAAATACGACTGCACCAAAAAAAAATACAAGAATGTACAAAATGGTAATGTTGGTGTTGGTTAAAATAGTATGTAAAATTGGTCCTTCTAGAGACAGATATCAAAATCAAAAATGATTTTGCAAGTGTATGCGTGTAAAGTAGGGTCGCCGAAAACTTCAGTATTTTGAGCGATTTTGACGCATTTCGAAAAACAATGAGTTGCCCCTATTCCAGACGATAAACCTGAACTCATTTGTATTGCACTTTAGGCCTTGGTCTTATGCCCCCTCAAAAGTGGTATGAGTTTCATTTGAAATTCCATCGGGGAAAGTGTATCCTTGGGGGGGTTCATGAGGCTCCAACCCCCCCCCCCCCCTAGGCACCAACGTGAGTGAAAAAACACTTAGGCACTTAAGTGTTAAGAAAGTTGTTGCCTTCTCTAAGTTGAAGCGATAATGCACATTGTAATGCCAATACCAAGTACCACTTTAGCTACAAGCAATGGTGTGATTGCACGTCAAGCTGGGAGCTAGGCCAACTTAGGAACTTTGCTAGTCTTTGAGTCTTCTCACCGCTTTGCAGCTTCTTAATTGGGGTGCTGCTGTTGACTTGAACGCTCGCTAATTAAAGGGATAACAAGTCATTTTCTGTTCAAATTGTAATTGACTAATTTTTCCATATTTTTTATTCAAACATGACACAAATGACATGTGACCAAATTGAAACGTGCATTCAAACTCGTTGTAAATGCGCGCCATGCAACCACATAGTTTCATTTCAGGAACTGTGTACTAGAATATTCGAAAACCACTTTTTGCCCTAAAAACCAAGCCAAAATATTTTCGACCGGGCGGAGAAAATTGGGGATCATGATTTTTTTTTGAAAGAATAATTCTATCAAAATCGTGATTTTTGTCTTTCCCAAATCCTGGGGGGTCAAAATAAAATGACTACTTCCCTTTAAGGAGTCTGCATGCTAGACAGGAGATACAATCTGTACATCTACTTCTCTAAAATGCTGGACTTTCGTCGTGTTACACTATACCTATGCTTGGGAGGAAAAAGGAGGGAGATGGAAAAAAATTGATAACATAATTTATTCTATACTCCATCAATGCAGTATAAAATAACTCAATATGGAAAACCTTAGTGCATATTTTGGGCCTGTTGCATTTTCCAATTCAGTAATGTGTGCTTCGAAACTAAGATGTATGCTTTCCAGTAGATTCAATGTCCATTAAAATTGGGTTTGTTCACAAGTGTAATGGGACACCGTGAACGTTGGTTTGTCCCATTACACGGGGAACTTATTTTTAATGGTTAATTTTTTGCCATGTCATAATGCAATCAGTTGATTGCTTTCAAAATGGGTTGAATACATCCTATACCACAAATTAGAGTGTACTTTATTTGGGTAGTATTCAGTTTGGTTGTTTTTAAAAAAAAAAATGTGGAAAACCAAGACGGGCCCCACCAAAACGACAATGTAGGTCTCTATTGCTGAAAATGCAGTCGCCCAAATTATGGTTTTGGTCCAAACAAATCTCAACCAAATGTCTTAAATGTTTTAAAATGGTTAAAAAGAGAGTAAGTAATTTGGTTTTTTTTGTAAACAGTAATTAACAGTTTTAAAAAAAATAAATATATTTATGTTATAAAGGATCTTTTACATTTGTTTGGTGTCCCGTTTACACGGTGAATTTGACCAGATGGAGTCCGCATTTGAATGTCTTGCTCGGATATAATTACTTGGATCTGAAAAATATTTAATGGTTATAAAAAATAACATATTAGAGGCATAATTAGAGGGACTTGTTTATAAAGATTAACCAGTGTTTCAAATTTTGCAACTCTATGTCACCAAATTGGCCCCCAAAATTAAATGGGAAACACCCATATAGCTTTGCCAATCTAATGATCTAGAGTTTTCCAGATCACCCTCCCACCCACACATTTTTTGAACTTGGAAAGCATAATCTGTAGCAACGTAATTCCAGTCAAAGTCACCTAAATTTTTTCCTGTTGTATATATCACTTTTTTGACATGGGATAGTGAAAAAGATGCAACATGGCCTACAGATTTCTGAATCCACAGGTTTACCTTTAGGGATAGGCCAGAAGGTAGCACTTGAACACAGGGGGTAGGACATGCCATCTAACTAGCAACAGTGAATTCAAATCGGCCATCAATATCCGGCGCGATCCAAGAGCTAGTTTTTTCAAAGATTAACGGTAGGAGGGCACTGATAATCTAGTTTGTAACGGTGGAAACTCCACTAAAGGCTATATCTGGTCACAAATATTTAAATCTAAATGACTCGTTCTGGAAATTATATTGTTTTGCAGCGGGGTTATCCACAACCTGATGTGAGGTTGAAGTCAATAATTTAATATTCCACAAATTTATATATACAGGTTTATGAACGAAAGGTCTCTTTAAGAGGTGATTTTTTTGTAATGTCACTGGGACCGAGATGCCATAGTAAACTGCATGCAGCAGTTTCCCCAAATTACTGTTGGAAATTCCCAATGCCCCAAATCGAGTAGGTTTTTGTGTCCCCTGCAACAAGTCTCTGAAACCAACCACACACAAGGCTGTTATCCTTTTACTTTCCTTCTGTATGAATATGAACCCATCAATCCCAATTGACACCTACATTATAACTTTGCAATGTTTTGTTGAATTCCTACAGGGTTTCTCAGAAAAAAAATCACAATTTTAAAACCCGATGAAAAAAAAACGTGGAAAAAATGGGTGACAAAAAGAAACACAACAAAAACACGAACCACCGTGTAGGACAGAAAGGAATGAATGTGTGCCCACCATTTTCATGATACTGTAACTATAACCTATTTTTTATTTGACTATTTGCGTAATTTACTGGATGTAAAAAGTTCTTTGTTTCAGAAGTTTATTACCGATTAAGTAAAGCATGTCCAGATATCATTATAACAGATAACGGTATGATACAAGTAGATCCATGATAACAGTTTGCCTTTGTCAAATTTGTTCTGAGTTTGTTTGTTGACCCAAAATCTGTGAACACTCTATACGGGCCTTGGGTCAGTGTTCTTCTGATCAGTTTGATAATTAAGCAATGATTTGTGTGGCACAATGAGGAATTGATTGAATTTTCAAAATAATGACCTTTTCATCGCCCTCATGCCTAATGCCCCAAATCTTGCAACACCCCTATGGCCTTGGTCACATTCTTCTGTACCCAGTCTCGTGATAATAGCATTGATTTGTGCACAAAAAGAATTGATAGATTTTTAATAAAGACGCCCTTAAATCGGCCCCTGCGACCATGACCCAATCGTGAACACTCCCTATGGCCTCAGGTCAGCAGTTCTCCCACCGTTTTCGCTATAATCATCCCACGCTTTGACAAGAAGAAAAATTATATTTTTCTTCTGACCATGTCTAGTGATTATATCATGGATTTGTGGCAACACAAGGAATTTATAGATTTTTTAAAGCATGCCCCTCATCCAACCCCGTGCCCTTTGACCAAATCTGTTAACACTCTATATGGGCTTGAGTCAGTGCTCTTCTGAGCATGTTTGTGATGATATCAATTTGATTTGTGGCCAGGAATTTATAGATTTTCAGAATCCCCTTTAAAATCGGCCCATGTGGTGGCTTTTTTAACCAAGTCTAGTAATTATAGCAATCTTTGTGGCACAAAAGGAATTCAATAGATTTTCAAATGCCCCCTTTAATTGACCCACTTGACCTTGGACCCAATCTGTGAACACCCCATATGGGTCTTGGGTCTGTGGTTCTTCTTACCAATTTTCTCAGCACTCAGCCGTTTACTTCTCGAATTAGAAACTTGGTCCCGAATCTTTAACCTTGGAAAACACAGCCACACACCCACACGCGCATCGGTCAGCATTTCCGGACTGTAGGTGTCTCCATTTCTTCAAAAAGGCGACACATAAATAACATTTGTTTTAAACTGTGACATTTTTGTTGTCACCCTGTTTTGTCATAACCACGCACATATAAACATGCTTTCCATACATACCTATCTGCAGTTCTCATTAACAATGTGTTATGAAGTACTGCCAATGTCAACGCATTTTAATTACATATTTTTGGGCATTTTTTGCTCAGTTTCCAAGAGCAAATTGAAGAAAAATCAAATATTAATTTAAAATGGTATGGGGGGAAATAATTAAAATTTAAGAAAAGTTCATTTGTAAAAGTGTCCAAGAACCAAAGAGACAAAAAATTAACATCGCAGAAATTTGCACATTTTCAGTAATTATCACCTCACCATTGACGTTTTATCTGTCAGCCTTGAAACGATTGTGTCCATTGAAAATAACAGATGACTGCACTAGAACACAGTAAGCCTACTTAACGTCTTGCAAAGAGGTATCATTGCACTCATCTGTCCTTTACAGCCAACTGCCATCACGAGAAATACGGTGAGATATCATGGTCAATGTTATGCATGATGTTTACAACAAGCAAGGTATAAATGGTAACAGTTTCATTTTAGCAAATTGTTGTTAATTTGCCTGGTTTTTTTTACCTCTTTAAATGACCAATTTTTACACTTCACGTACATGTGCCTCATACGTTCAATGAATTTTTTGTCCATTTCAAAATGGTATTGCTCTCTAAACCAGCTTGTGAAAGGCAAGCTATTGATGATTATATGTACCATAAGTGCTGAGTTTTTTAATTACTCCTGGCTGTTTTCCTCTCTACACAGACCTGCCTATATCTACTTCGCCTCCGTTTTAGTCCATGTTCCCGTAGAGAAAGGGGATGGATAACAAAGAAAGGCAAGAGACAAAGTGAGAGTTCGATCTGGATCAAACTGGTAAAACCCTTAGTATGGCCAGCCCAATAGCTGGGTTTTGGTACACCATGGTGTCCATGGCTTGGCCAACATGTGGGCTTTTCCCCTCCTTGACACTGTCCTGAGGTAACTGTTTCTGGGTGGTCGAATTTCCGATTTTCGGCTTCGTGTACTGTTTCACCAGAGGTAACACTGTTTTGTGAGGGGGAAAGACGAGGGAGTAAGCTCCTCCAGCTGGGGGACTTTGTCACTCCCTGGCACAATACTAAGAGAACTTTCGGGTAGAGTAAACTGTTTCTGGGTGTAGAGTAACCTGGTTTCTTGTATAGTCTGTTCTGGGTAGAGTAACTGTTTCTGGTAATGTACTGTTTCTGGGGAGTGGAAAGGAAGAGAAGTGTGAGACGCCACAGGGGCCATTCCCCCTCCTTGTACTGACACTGGGTTAACTGGGAAGAGGGGGGAGAAGTAGAAAGGCTCACTGTGGGCATTCTCCTATCCTGGCACCATCAGAGGTAACTATTTCTTATTTTCTTTGGTGAAGACCCATCTTTTTTTCTGTAGCTAAGCCATTTTGGAAGGAAATGTTTCTCGGGTAGAAGAGAATTCCCAGATTTGGCTCCCTGTCACTGTCCGCCATGGTAACTCTCTTTTTAGGAGGGTAAGGGAGGTAAGATCCTCCTAAGCTGGTGAATTTTCCTCCCTGGCCCCATTATTCGAGTAACTGCTCTCATGGGAGAGTAACTGTTTCAGGGGAGTGAGAATGACGTGGTAATTTAGACTCAACAGGTGCATTCCCTCCCTGGTACGACCTGGGTTACTGGGAAGGGGGGGGGAAGAAGTCGATAGACTACTGTTTGAATTCTCTATCCTGGCACCATCAGAGGTAACTGCCTATTTCTCTTGGTGAAGACCCTCTTTTTTCATGGTACAAGCAGTTCTTTCACCATGACCTCAAATGGCCTCATCACCTTTAAATCTCTGATCGCCTTTTGGCCCCCTAAACAAAATATAATTTGAAGTACTTTCTGATCGCCAAGAAGTATGTTTCCACAAGGATTTAAACAAGCGGTTCTCGAACAACAGTGTCGTCTGGTTGGCGGGATCACTAGAAAGGTGGCATAAGAAAAAGAGCAAATCAGCTGGAGAGAAGATATTTGGCACCGCACTTTATCACCCTAACCAAGTGTGAAGTAAATCGTCAATCATGGTCTATGGTGGTTTTTTATTTCAGCAGAGCATTTAGATAAAAGGTTAACTGAAATGTCTGAATAGCAGCTGATAAAAATTCAGGAATATGCAAATAAATCATCCAAAAGCTACACCCACTTCACTCTACGAGACACACCACTTTTGAAGAATCGGCATAGCCGTTTTAGCCAACACAACATTTCAAAAGTTAATTCAAAATGTCTTAAAAATATTGCCAAAAGCTAATTTAGAATTCAGAATATGCAAATCATGCGCCAAAAGCTACACATGATCTTGTGGCACCTTACGCTATTTCCCTATCAAGTTATAGTAATCAGGCTAGTGTTTAGCCATCAAGATAATTTTTAAAAAGTTAACCGAGTCATACGACGGACACACATAATTTGGACCGTATGTTCCTCCATGACCATGCCTTCAATCAACACAAAACCCTAGATGACCCTTGAATTTAAGTTCACTGAATGCCCTATCTGCACCCACCCCTGAAGTATCAATTGAGCAACTTGGTAATAACCATTTTTTTTTTCAACAATGGGACATCAAATTAGCCTCGTCTGATCATTTGACCTTAAATTCCTGAACACTCCAGTTAAATGAAAATCGATTGAAGATGCAAGAGAAGCAGCAATAACTAATTGTAGACAGATGGAATGCTGTAGGAGCAAAAAATACTGATTTTCTTCATAACTTTTTTTAATGCTGTTTTTTTTAACTTAATTTACTGCAATTTTAACATTTTTATTGGCATCTAGAAGTAGATTTTCTGCCTTGAGGTCTCGATGAACTACTTTTCTTGAGTGACAATAATGGACGGCTGCACCGATTTCTTTGAACTTTTGACCTTTCTTCTCTCTCTGTCATTCTCCCATGTGAAATCCTGGTTTTGATCTGAAATAACAGAACAAAACAGAATACATGGAATATTGGATACACTGTATGGGATTGATACTCTGGAGAAACACACTTAATCCTTTTCCACTTAGGTTATATCCACACAAGTCGACTAAAGATAGCCATCGTGACAAATTCCTCAATGTGACCGTCAAATGAGCACCAGAAATGGGATCAGGAAAAATGTGGTTTCAAATCTTATTATTACTAACATAAGGACAACACGTAAGCTGAAGGAAAGAGGCATGGCTCTGCTCGTCACTTAATAGCCTTCACCCCAGAACTCGAGATTTTACCAGACTGTGGTCAAACTGTGGTATTTGACGCAAGGTAGTATTGTTCAATATCTAGAAAAGTTAATCTAATGTTTACAAAAAATGTGAACTGAAATAATTTCTTAGAGGTCACTGAGGTCGGTTCAGTTCGTAGAGTGTAAACCTTTAAAAAATTCATGAATAATGTAAGCAACTCAAAATTTTGTTTTAAAGTTTGTTTTGTATTATTTATGATAAGGCCAAGAGAAAAAATGAAAAACATAAAAAAAATAAATGCATTTTGTTTAAAATTGGTCTTTTACACACTATTTTTTTTAGGTTTTTGCTCCCTTGAATTTTTTTAACAAGCGGGGAAAAAATGAAAATTTGGAAAATGAAAAGATACCAAAATGCCACAATTTTGCATTACATCTCTAAAAAACAAGTGCACTTCGCATTTGCCTTTCTTCTTTTCTTCTGACCAAACATGTTTATTGGGGGGCCTAAATTGTTAAAAGGGTACACTTTTCTCACCTTTTCAGAACAAACAATGCAAATCTCTCCTCGATATTTTGTGGAAATAATAATCCTTTTGGTGCAACACACAAAAAACAAAAACAAAAGCAGTCATTATTTTTTGAAGGGTATCAGGATGAATTGATTTCATGGTTCATAATTATATAACCAGGTGATCAAAGAAAAATGGGCTTAATGTTTTTTCGGAAAAAACAAAAATCCTTAAGTTTTGTCCAACATTGTTGACAATGCTAAACAAAATGGCTTGGACATGCCCAGGGTACGCTGCATGGTAAAATTAAGGGGTCCAGTGGAAGAGAATTGGACCCCTTAACCCCACGTTTAGTCTGATAACAAGGGGTCCAAACCAGAAACAAGGGGTCCAAATGTGATTTAAATTAGGTGGGATAAAAAATTGTTGGTTCTCCAAACCATTGGCATAACTTCCTATAGCTCCACTCATGATCAGAAGTGTACTAATCACTCCATTAATGAATGGGCGTTGGGGTTGCACCTTTAAGTTGAATTCACCTTCAATCCAAACGGCCCTATTGAATTTGTCACTTTCAATCTCTCAAAATTGACAAAAACAAAAATCAAATAGAGAACTCAAAATTTCACAAACAAAATTGCAAACAGAAAACAATGCAAAGCAAAGAAAAGAAGGGCAAACAGAATGACTAAACTTTTATCCCAAGACAAGTTCACTAAATAAAATATGCTTACAAGTCATTTTTGAATTTTTATTTCAAAGGTTGCCTTTTCACTTACATCCAAAGTTCCAAACATTGTTAATGCAACATACACAAGGGCTTCACACAGACAGGCATCAGTACACCACAATTCTGTAAATTAGCCTAGCCTCGGAAATAACGCCCAAGAAAAATGGTTGTGTACTTTGAGGAAAGAAATTATTCGAAATGCACTAATCAACAGAAAAAAATATTCGCTACTAACAAATTACAGGATTTTGTATTTTTTGAACGTTTAAAAGGATGAAATTCTTGAGGAAAGGTTCGCGGTTAACACACTTATGTCCGGTCGGCCATTTGGGACTCCCTAGCATGGCAGAATCCTTAGTATGTCATGAATGTGTTTCAGAAAGGGTTTGCGTTTGCCGATTGGTTAAGCTGTGATTGATGGAAAATTAGGGTCAGCAATTATTTTTGATTGGCCATCGCAACATTCAAGGGCAGTTTTAGTTTTATGAAATGAATAAAACTTGTGTGATGGATATCTAGCAGGGACGGCAAAGAAATCAGCGAGAAAAACTTGCGCTTTAAAAAATTAGAGAACTGGCACATTGAAAAAATAGTGCGCCCTCAAGATTTTTCAATAATCGATATTTTTGCATGGGTTGTTAAAGCTTTTAATTACAAAAAAGCCCTCACCCGAAAATGATTAAGACCAAATATCAGCTTCATTATGGGTTAAAAACAGAACGATTTGATAATTTAGCGTCGCGGCGACGCGAAATTCATGCGACGACGAAAAATGGCTTTTTAATACAAGGAACACACACTACGTAGTGCATGTTTCTCACGCTATGCACACTGTTTGACCGGTCTATAACCTTTGTGGTTTTAATACAGTGAGAACGAGTCAAAAACTATTCATGTAATGACACATTTGTTGATTAAAGTTATGGAAAAATTAAAAAGTTGGCTACAAATTACTGGATTGTCTTTATCCTCATACAATGTCCCTATCGGTTTTGGGGCATGGGTTATGTTATTATATGTGTAAAATATATTCTGTTCTTCCCATGGCCTAGAATCATTTGAGGCAAACTTGAAGAAATTTCATATTTTGTGAGAAAATTGTGCCAGTGCCGCTTTAAGGTTTGTGAATAGGTACACATTTTTATCTCTGGTAAAAAGTAAAATGGGAGGTTTTTTCAATTCCAATAGGAAACACGGACGTGTCTGGTTTGCCTGCGTCCAGTTGAAATTTGTTGGACCCCCAAACCCCATCTGATTGTGAAATTCAGTGCGTCCATAATTAGCTAATTTTCCAAAATCGGCGTCCTGGACGCAGAAACGCAGAAAAACGCGACCCCTGGACATGCCTATACTATTAAACACACTAACTTTGTAACAACTGCTACTGACGGTGGAAAAATTGAAATGGATTGATGTTCCATTCATGGAATGACCTTATTGCAGCTGCACAGGCTATCCCAAGATAAACTCAAACCCGACAAATGCTGTGGGGACATCCCATGCCAGTAATGCATACTTAAGATGCAATTTCACTTTGTATGCAATAACACTCATTACATATTTATAGTCCTGTCTGGACCATCATGTATTTGTATTCTATCATAATAACTCTCATTCCTCGATGCGGAGACTTCCTAAAGCGTATACATCTCATAACTCATTTTATTTGCCGGTGAGAAATTGTTTGCAAGGTGTGCTGGTGTCGGGAACTTTACCTCACGCATAAGCTTTCAAACTCAACCTCACTTGTGATGACGTATATTCATTACAATTTACTGGTAAAGTGAAAACTTTCACACTACATTTATTTGTCTGCTATTCTCACTTTAAACAGAATCTGTGAAAATATTTTCAAATATACTTCTTGTTTATGGGTCTATGCAAGGAAAACTCAAAATCGGAAAAACAAGGCAAGAAGTTTAAAATCGGCAAAGTGTGAATAATTAATTTAGCGAAAATCTCCCAGGGTCAAATTCTAAGAAAACATACTGATGCACAAATGGGGCTCCCCACGAAAATTCTTGCTGCAAAAATTTGTTGTTTATCTGTACCCTTATTACAAAACAGTTTTTTTGAGACTGATACACACTGGTACAGACTCATTTGAATTTCAGGGTTTACTGAAGTTCATCTTGGCCTCTGGCTTTTGTTGATGTACTTTCAGCTAACTTTTAAAAGGTGTCACATAATGTACTGTAGGCGCATTTTCTGCACTTTGGTTGTCATTTTTTCTGCATAAATTATAAATTTATCATAAATATATGGAAAGTGAACTTTCTAAGCAATTGTTACTTTTGTAGTAATTTCATTTTTACAAATATTGCTGCTCAACATGGCATCATAAGACACTCAGAGTATAGAGTGTATGTAATACTACATCCCGAGCCATTAACACCTCTTGCGTACGGCTGGCCGAGCAGCAACATGTTGGAGGACAACCTGGAGGTAGCCCATGCACGCTGGCGAATGAACCCACGGCATGTTCAGTTGGTGTTTATATCAAATTCCCTAATCAAATATCAAGTTTGTTCTCTTTCTTATGATTTTTCCAAAGCAAGTAATTAAAATATGTTTTGTATTGAAAGAGAAAATCATATCACAATGAACAATCGGCACATTTATTAGCGTTATATGAGAAATAAAAACAACGGGATAGAAACACACCCGGAAAAAAACCTTCGCGCATGGAATCTTTTTGCCAGGCTTTTTGCCCGGTTTTCTTGAATCTTTGTGAAATTACTATCATAACTTTCACATTTGGTTAGAAATAAAAACATCTATGCCGCAAAATGATGGTGAATATTTGAATTGTTTAGTGTGTTTAAGCATGTTGGCGATTTTTGTTTTTCTTTTTTCACAAAAAAAGTATTGTCCTATTGCAATAAAATTGTCATTTTTATTTCTAATTTCTCTAAATTTTTGGGTGTTTTTGTTTTGTTTTTTAGTTTGTTTTGGTTTGGGTCGGTTTTGTTTTGATGTCTTTTGCTCAGTAGTGAGATGCAGTTAGGCCTATTCAGAGCAAGGTATCCCAGGAGGTATGTCACGATTTTTCTGTATCAGAGAAGATGGTTATATTCTATAGAGCAAAGATTCCTCTTTATTAAATTTACGTAATTTTCAGAGGTCTCGATGGCAAATGCATTCACACGATCTTTACCCTTATTTTAGTTTTTCAGACTCTTACACGAAATAGGAGGTGCGATTTGTAGTGTTTGTTTGAGAATGCGAGAAGCAATTTTGCTAAATTGGTTGTTTTCATGGCGCGTTTTCTAAAGCCTAACGAAAATTGGAACAAAAATCTATCAGAAAGATTTTAATTAGCAAAATGCAAAATATTTACTTACCCAACAGCCTAAGAATCACAGAGAAAATTTAGCAAAATTTTAGGCCTAACAACGATATCACAGACCCAACCGCAAATGATATTAGGACGTTCGTAGGGCTGAACTTGCATTGAATGTGAAATACATCGCATATCACTCAGTCAGGCCATATCAATTTTCTTGCGATTTTTCTGCATCAGTCTTGTATCGTTGGACCAGCCTGACATCGGGATAAGGTAAGAACCGATGTTGACATTGGTCTTAATTTTAGTGAAATATCAGTTCTTTATCGCTGGAAATTCAAAAGTGTTGAAATATTTTGACATTGGTCATATAGAGTATAGTATATTGTGTACACACATTGTAAACACACGCTGGTTGTCCTCCATGATGGCGATAAGTCGGGCACAGCACGTAACTAGGGATTGTGTAATGCTGTTGCTAGGATTAAATAGCCTATTGCATACCCTCTATATTAATGTCATAATCATAGAGTTGACATTGTAAAGGTAAAGTACTCATCCCAATAAATAAGCATGATGTCCTGATAAGTTCCCACCCATAGGAGTATACTTTGGAGTGGCCGGAGGGTCCAGGGATCCAGCCCCCCCCCCCTTTTCACCATGATTCTTTATGTCATTTGAGACACCAGTCATAACTTTGTCCTCAGGACCCCAACATTTCCAAAGATTTATCGACCTATATCCACCCTGCCACCCATTACATATTAAACCACAAAATAAACTGAATTCTATTCCACCTACCAATATTTAGGGAAAAGTGCAAATTTTGAGCTCTCCAAATTGATAAATGTTAATAAAAGGTGTACAATTTTTACATTAACCTATACAATTGCGCTCTTTCTGGCAAACCTCATAGGCATGACAGACGATTTATTTTAATGGTTATTCACAGAATTATGATGGTCATCAGGGACATGGTAAGAGATGCTTAAAAAAGGTACTTGGTCATGTTTTTTAAGGTGGGACCCATTTGTGTCACATCTACCAATTTTGCCAAAAATCAACCTCTCTATAAAAATAACACTGCAGCTTAAAATGTCTTTATAAGAAGCATATGAAAGTATATATTTTCTGAAAGCTTGTAAGGTGGGGCATTCAACTACGCGTGATTGGAATGATTATACAGGGTGTCACATAAATTATACAGGGTGAAACAACAGACAAAATAGTTTTAAACTCTACTTTTGTTTTTCTTTCATATTCTTATGCAGGATATTGAAATAAAAATGGAAGTGTATTTTTGCGATGTGGAAAGAAAGACCTTTCAAGCAATATATTATTTGTTTGAATTTTCTCGGGCCAAATTCATTTTACAGGGTGTTCAAAAATTTGTTCTGTTTGGGGTATAAAAAAACAATTTTGTGTCAAATATTTTATTATTTACCTACAATCAGTGTTCGAAATACAAATGAAAAAGTCCATGCACCTGTGCATGTAACTCTAAAAGTTACATGCACAAAATAATTGTTACATGCACAGTGCAAAGTTCCTGGTAAGGAATATAACAATGAGATCATAAGAACAGTTTAAAGGTCCATGGCCCGATCGCTAATAGCCTCGTCCCCAGATTTTACAGGAAGTGGTCAAAATAACAGTATCTGAAGAAAGCTACTATTTTTCTCATTTACCCTGTGAAATCTTAGGGCCAAAAGGTGTTTGGTTTGGATGTTATGAATTAAAATGTGCCCTATTTTGGTCGACCAATATTAATTTTACACATTACTCTATGGGGCATACAAAATCATATTTTTAGCTCTCACATGAAAACGGATTGAAATATCGGTGCTAAACTTCACAGATGGTGTTTTGGGATCAAGGTCATTCAATCAAGATGAAAACTTAATTCCGGTCATCCCCTTAACCTTATTTTTACAAATTTACAACATCTCCAAATTGAAATGGAGTATGTTATTTTGTTCAGGTTTATCAATATCACGACTAACATTTTGCATGCACATGTGCAGGTAAATAGTTAAACTTACATGCACAGCCAAAAAGTTGCATGCATTTGTGCATGTGTGCATGTGGTATTTCGAACACTGCCTACAATGTTGATTTTACTGTTGGGGTATATGTTTTTGAGGTCAAAGGATCCATTTTTACAGGTTACAAAAAATTTCCACCTTCCGTTTTCATGAAAATGACAGTTTTTACGAAATTCAAGGTGAGGGCGCTATTCATGTCAAAGTCCGCCATCCTTGTACATGTATTACGTTTCCTAGGTACAGGATGAAATACCTATTGTACATAAACTTTTTCTGAAAATTTCAAGGCTCCGCTCTTTTTAATTTGACTGTTGCACCATTATCATCAATTTAAAGAGTGTAATATATGAAATGTATAGGGAGGAAAGTGCATTGACCTATGTTCCAATTTAATAAATTTATTGAATTCATTTAATTTTTGAATTGGCAAATGGTCTGAAACCTTAATGATATGGATTTTACCATTTTATGCAAAATAATTCAAAATTTTTGTTAATCTGCAAGTGGTTCCCATTGAAAATGTACACACCGCAACCGCATCCACCGCAACCGCATCCACCTCCACCCCTGGCTAATTAAGTTTAATGAATTGTGTGTGCTAATTGGTTGATGTTTTTGGATTGTATCACCATTAATTTTGAAGACTAATAAATTATTTATAAAATGAGCCCAAAATCATAACATTTTGTTGGAGTTTTGCAAAGGTATGACAAGAAAATGGACCACAAAACCATAAATATGTGACAAATCCACCATTTTTGGGTGCCCACATTAAAAAACACGACCACAAACAGATATTTTAGAAGGACTATTTTGATTGGTTACTCTAAGGTTATATCATGTTATATAATATCATGTAATGAGCCACTTAGAGATTCTATAAGTGGTAGGCCTCAGGGGGTTAATTAGCTGAACAAATTGCTACTGTTTCCTACAGATGTTAGAAATCTGTCAATGCCATTTTTAGCCCTTAATTACAAACTACAGCAACATGCACTTCACATGAACTCTTAAATAATACACTTAAGTGGAACGCCCAGATCCCGAGTCTCAACAGTACCACTTGCAATTAAAGGGGCATTTCGTGATCCACAGCCTCGTCCCTCCGATTTACCGATTAAACAAATTAAGATTTTTATATCATCTGGACAGTTGGCTCATGTATAGTATGTGTGCCTAAGCCACAGACTTCAATATAAGACTGCGAACGCCAGCACAAAAGCAATGACCATCTTTTGCCACAGTGCGTACTTATTTCATAACGTGGTGTACCAATTTATTCATATATTCCCTGATTTGCATAATCTGGTGTACCAATTTATTCACATATTCACAAATTTGCACAGAACGATGTACCGTTTCCAGGCCAACAGGTTACGGCGCATGCGCATGCGAGTTTCGAATGGATGGCCGTAATGAATATTTATAATTTTAAAAACATGGTTACGATGGCCGCCTATTCTTCAATGCGGGCGTATGGCATCTACCTTTATTAATATCTATGGCCTAAGCTCACATGCAAATTCGATCAACTCCAGAAGAAATGTGTGATTTTGTACTTTTAAACGGACAGAAATTACAGCACGGTCGCCAGTGGCGTACCGAGGCAGTCGATCCAGAGGGGGCAAACTTCCAAGTCGTCCCGCCAGAGGGGGAAAAATTCGTAAATCGTCCCGGTGATTTGCTCCAATTAAGTCTGAATTTGACAAAATGCGCGTGTAGCGCGAGAAAATTGCCGAATTTACTTTCATTTTGCCCAAATTTGGCCTGAAATTGGTTGAAATTCCCCGAAAAAGAGGGATAAAAATGCACATTTTTTTGAGCCAGAGGGGACAACTTGCCCCCCCCCCTGCCCCCAGACGGTACGCCACTGACGGTCGCCAATGTTCAGTGTGATACAACTAATTTGATCATAACATCAAAATGCAACATCAGAATCAACTGAAATTTTAGAAATAATCTTTTCTTTCGTATAAATATGCAAGGATCACGAAATGTACCTTTAAAGGGGGATGACCCGATTCAATTCTATAAATTTTTCAACTTGATAGAATGGCCTTCACCCAAAAACCCCATCTATGAAGTTTCGTGCTGATATTTCAACATGTTTTGTAATCCCCATAGAGTGCTGTGTAAAATTAATAATGGTCGACCAAAATGGAGCATATTTTCGCTCAAAACATCCAAACCAAATATCCTTTAGCCCTAAAATTTCACAGGGTAAATGAGAAAAATAGTAGCTTTCTTCTGATACAAAAAAATTTTGAGCACTTCTGGTAAAATCTGGGGTCCCTGGGGATAAGGCTATTAGCGATTGGACCATGGACCTTTAAGCCTGAGATTTTTGTATCATTAGAAACTTTGTATTTTTATCATTTCTTCCGCAAAATAATTTAGCTAACCTTTTTTCCCCCAAATTTGAGAAATCGTTTGTACACTAATTATAATGCACAACATTATGTTGTTTGGTGTGTTGGATTTAAATGAAATTTTGGAATTATGGTATGTTGGAATTAGTCTTACCTATGAAACACAATATTCATTATGAGCTAGTAAAATCTCAATTCCCTTGGCACAGTTCAGTAGCCTTCATTCACCAATGTATTTAGAAAATACTCCCCCTGGTTTTTGGGTATGATATATAATACCCAGATCACACAAGGTCAGTTCATGTCAATGTGTGTACAAGTACAACCCCCTGAACTGTGTCCTTGGTGGATGAGTGTATTGTAACTCATGAATAGTGATTATTTGCTGTAATTTGTTAGAGAACGTAAGAGGTAGTTGGTTCAATTTTTTTCACGTTTTCTACGTCACATGTAAGCCTGACACCAAAGACAACCAAGAGTAAATAATTAAGTTAAATGTGCATTTTGTGATTCCAGCACCATGATTGAGAAAAGCTTATTGACAAAATTTTAGTTGATTCTGATCTTGCAGTTTTGTGTTATGAGCAGTTACTTGTTTCCCACTGTCCCATAGGCCACTGTGCTGTAATTTGTCAGTTTACGGACAGAAAATACAAAATTGCAAATTTCTTACATATACGACCAAATTTGCACGTAAGATTAGGTACACATGTGATTACTAAGGCTAACGGTTCAGTGATATAAAAATCTCAACTTTTTTTAGATTTTAAGTCAGGGGACGAGGTTATGAATCACGAAATGCCCTTGTAAATAGTGGTTTGAATCAAAGGGTGTATTGATTTCATCCCACAATGCACCAGTTTGGGGGAAATTTCACTATACTGACATGTGTTTAGTACAGTACCAAATAGGCACATTGCAATGCATTATGGGACTAGTTCAAAATGCCCTCCGATGTAGAATAGTGTTTGTGGTCAACTGCAATTAGGGATGAAGCTATTATGTTTTTGCTCAAGCCATTTTAAAGGAAACATTTCTCTGGCCTTAAATTTAACCAGGGCAATTTATTCCTGTGAGTAATTTAGCTTTGCACCATGCTTTGCTTTGCAAAAATTTAATTATTACAATCAATTTCTGTATATACAATGATCTTATGGAAGACTGAATAAATTTGTGAGAATTTACTTTTGCAACAAAAATATGAGATCTTTATTTTGTAACTTTGTAAGCATTTCTTAGTCCAAAAATAATAGTTTTACGATACATTTTTCTGGCACCTTCTAAATGAGCAGCAAGACTTATCAGTTTGATGGAAGATGAATTCTTTTGTTCCTCTGAAGTTGAATTATTTAACACTGTGACTCAAAAACTGATCTAGTGAAGGTTTCTGCATATGAATGATATATCTCAAGATTGTGGTTTTAATTTTTGATATACCATGGCTCACTCAAAGCCCATCTTCTAACATAAAATCTGATTTTTTTTTCCAGATTCCATTAGATATGACAAGTCAGCCTCTTTCAAAATATTATCACTCCTCGATTCAAGTCATGCACAGAAATAAAATGGGATCTCCCGCTTCATGCTATGAGCTATAATAGCCTCATCTACCACAGACACAGTTCAGAAAGTTATAATGTAGATGAACCAACATGAACTGAGCTTGTTTGTCCTAGGTATCATACATCATCCTCAAAAACCAGGGGGTGCATTTTTTTAACACTGCTGAATGGGAGATACTGAACTCTGCCATGGGAATTGAGAATATATTGGCTCAGAGTGTTAATAGCTGTGAGGCAGGTTTGGCAAATTTCTCAATAAAGACATGGTTAAAGAAGCTAGGCACTGAATGCATGATGAGACTTCGAGATAACCTAAAAAATGATGCCGTGAGCTCTGCAGCATTTTATAGCCTCTTATTTTTGTGGTGCTTTTATTTTAGTGAGATTTCACTATCACCATGGAATTGCTAATATGACGATATGCTGAAATGTATTGATGTAATAAAATTATTTTGTTATAGATTTCACAAAAATGACAACTTCCTTAGTTCAAAACGTGAAACTGTAAAAAAACATTTGTGAAAATTTTGGGTTGTACAGTATGTTTGAACTCTCTGGTTATAGTTTTACTCATTTTCCCCTTTAAAATGCAGTAAAATTCCAAAGTGTCTGGTTCTGAACTCTATAAACATTTAGAATCATACACAAGGTATGCTCCTGAATGAAAAGTCAATTATTGGAATTTATCGGAAAGTTGCAAACATTTTTAATTATTGTTTTTGTATTTCATCAAAAATCAGAACTTTGTTCTGCCTATGGTTCATCTGAATTGGGCAAATAGTAAAAGTGTCTTGTCGCTTTCCGAGGGGATGTTAAACGGTCGATCCTGTGTACAAAGCATCATAACTGTACATATACATGGCTAAGAGTAGGCTGAAAATATCTGACTGCTTCCAATCCTTCCCAACTGCATTTGTCTCCCACGTCCAAGCATCATGGGAGAAAAGATTGAGAGCATGTGTTGTCCGGTGGAAAAGAGCAGGATCCATGATCATTAGACCTCTTAAGTTGTAAGTTCGAGCCCCAGTGGCCAACATGTTTGTGTCCTTGGGCAAGGCACTTTCCCGGGGGGTTCTCACATTGGGATGAAGTATGGGTATGTGCTGCCTATAAGACCCTCATTTTCAGGCTTTTTCAGTTCAGAGACCCCCATTTTAGGACCATTTCAGTTCCAGAGATCCTATTTTTCATGTCCAAAGCCATATTATACCAAATTTTCTTCAAAAAACTTCTAAAAGTAGCTGGAAATTGAGGGAAATTGCAGCTTATTTTCTGAAATTTTTGGAAAATGGGCCATTCTTTGGAAAGTCACACATGTGACCTAACTTTCATTTTCCCCCATGACAAAACAACCAATCTAGCATTTAAGTGGAAACATTATTTTTGGTCAGGTTTTGTCCAAAACTAACCCAAAATACTTTCGATAGATTGGTTGTTTTGTCATGGGGGCAAATAAAGTTCAGTTGTGTGTGTGTGTGTGACTGCTCAAAGAATGGCCAAAATGAGGAGCTGTTAGGGGTAGTCATACTTTGTACTGTTATGATTGGCTGCCAAATTTTCAATATGCGAAAATGTGATATATCCTAGGGCCGGCGGAACAAATGTAAAAGGGCATTGAGACTTAAAAAGGCACTATAAATCTCTACATTTATCTTTTAATCTCACAACATCTAAAGGCCGACTCAGATTTCCAGGATAGCGCCCTTAATTCTCTAACAAATCATGTTTTTTGGGCATCTACATAATGCTTGTCCACATAATAATCACTGTGTGAAATAGCTACGCTCAAATAGCTACGCTTGTTCTGATTTGTCTATTTTGTTCTCTACTTGATATAAGAGCCTTGCACTTGCACATACTCCTCATCAAGTACTGTGAGAAACAAACTCGCAGTTTTGATGGTAGAAGCAATAATGCATTATAGCCTTTCATCTGATATCAAAATTCATACTACTTCCCAGGTAAACCAGGGGGGTCCCAAAAGATTATCAAAATGCACACCTTTAAGCAAGCAGGTAGATGGATAAATACCTACTTTTTACCTTCATCAGAGTGGTGGGATTATAAAGCAATAATGAGGCAAAATTCAAAACTTGCAAACTGCCTTTTAAAATACCAATGTGGCCATCATGACCTTTTATTCAATCTTTAAATCAGGGGTAGAATTTCTGTGAGTCGACTCGCGCAAAATTGCTACAGCGCGAGTCCATGTGGACTCCCGTAGAAACATCGGACTTGCATCGATAATCAACTCGATCACAACGAAACTTCTACATGCACAAACTCCTTCATTTTGGGGTTCTTGTCCAACGATGGCTGAGAAGAAACAAGGGAAGACGGGGAAACAAGGGAATAAACTTGTAGACAAACTTATAACAAACCCAGGCCAAGAGTGTGAGTGAAAACTCAGGCTGTGGCTTACCCTTGTACCCCAATATTGTCTATTAATTAAATCTAATAAATCCTGCCTAGCCTTGTGGGGGGGGGTGAAAATTTGGGACTCCTGCAAAATTGCACTGCAAGAATTTTGCGAGAGTCCATGGACTCGCGCAAAACTATATTGCAAGAGTCCACTTGGACTCGCGTGGCTCTTTATGAAATTCTACCCAGTTTAAATGCTACCTACCAAATATCTCTCCTCCGCTGGCATATTCTGTCACCAAATACATATTCCTTTCTGTCTCCATCACCTGATATAACCGGATGATGTGGGGATGTCTTAATAACTTCATCACACGAACTTCCCGCAAAATTTTTTGTAAATTCATTCGTCTAGTTGGTTTTGTTATTTATTTTGAAGCCACACTGTTCAGAAACCAAAGAAGAAGACGAACATGGGAAATTAGGATGTTTGTACTATCACACATACACACACAATTTCTAAAAAAATATGCCTCACTTACATCCTAAAGATGGAAATCATGAAAACGTAAAACGGACAAAGAGACCATTGGTATAGGGATTTGTTGTACTAGAATGTGGAGTACCGGTGGAATGTTTTGTTAACTTAGCGCCTTAGATCCAGCAAATATTTATCATACCAACATTTTTAATCAATTTCGATGCATCCAAGAGAAGGCTATGTCTGGTTTTCATTTTGAAGGGAACACTCATCTTGCAGTGGTTTGCAAAGCTATACTCTTAAGGTGCTTTGTTACCGATTTATGGGCCGATTATGTTCTCTAAATGAATGAGAGCCAGGACACTTGCAAAATACACCCCATCAAGTACCAGGGAAACACACTGCAGTTTGATGGTAGAAGAATAATGCACATTGCAATGCCACTATTCAATTACGTGCAATATTGATGGTTAACCATTAAAACAGATTTTTTTTTATATATTGAGAATGAAATGGATTTGAGGAGCTCAAATTTAGGACGAAAATTGAGAGAAAAAATACGGCTTTCATCTGATATCAAATCGATACTTCGGGTAAGTCCAGGGGGTCCAAAAGAAGTATGGACGCAGCACCTTTTTTAAATGCATGGATCTCTTCTCGGTGTTAACAATGATTTTCATGAAAGAGTAAAAATATTTTAAAATTTGCAGGAATACCTTTAAAAGTGAAGGTTAAGTCTGTAGAATTCTATAGTCACTTTGCAACTGAAAAAATCTGTCAGAAAAAGAAAACCACCAGTGTTTCCACTTCAATATGTGTTGCTGTGTAAGTGGTCTGTAGTGGACAATGACTAAATAACAAAATTTTTGTCTCTTATTAGGGTTGACTTTCACTGAGGGTTGACAAACAGATGGACGTAACTCAGGACTGAAAGAAATATTAAAGAAGTTAAATGGCTGTTCAAATTAAAAGTTCGTGTTTACTAAAGTGTTATAGTAATGTGCTTACAGTCAAATATGAGCTTTAGGATTGTTTACTTGTTTGAGACATGAATAAGATTGCTTAGTAGAAATATAAACATCAAATTTCTCACAAAGCAGAGTACACGCAGAATGAAAGAAATTCTTTAAATATTTTTTCAGTGCGAGTTACGTCCTTCGTTTGTTCAAAACCAGTCGCACTTGTAGGGTATGTTAGGGATACCTTTCCTGTCAGTCTGATTACAGACATGCAAAAATCTGATTTGATGATTTTTTTGATTTTCTGATTTAGCAAATCACTGATAGTTAGCCTTTATCTGGCCTATGCGTTAATCATGACGTGTGTTGATTGTCACTGAGCACTTGGTTTATGATTTTCTGAAAAAAAAATAACACAGCATAGCAGCTCTAGCACAGTAAAATTATGCATCTTATGTAGTTTACAAACATACTTCACTTCCCTGCAATGGAAATCACATATAGCATTTTAATGCAAGGGGTATCTTTATGTAAGCTATGGCCCAACAGGGCCTATTGCTTTTGACACAAACCACAGATGCACATCATTACAGGCGAGTAAAAAAAAACTTGACCCTGATTGTGTTTCGCCATTTTGAATTTGTAAATATCGTATTATCTAACATATTGTGGTATCACGTAAGCTTTATTTCATATCTTTAATTTGCTGCAAAGATCATTCAACGGATAAGTATAGGCCGAGCTACATTTTTTTGAATCAAGTGTCAGTTTTTCACCCTATCCCCACGGATTTCCCATTGAATGACGGCCGGTTAAGTAAGCAAGTGACTCACCAAAATGATGATAAGGGTATGTTTATGTTTATGTCACAATAAAGTGGTGATAGCTTAAACGTGTAAAAGCCAGTGAAAATTGTAAGTTTGATAAGAACACCTTTTTCAACATGTGGCTTATTTTGGTATGCAAAATAGACAATACTTAAACCTCAAAAGTTGGTCACCGATGTCGGTTGGCCTTCAATGTATGATTCAGTCACCTCCTACAAGAAACTGATACATGTAGCAATGTTGAATTTATTTTTCAATGATTGATGAGTGATGAGGACATAGAAATGTTAAGAAGACATTGGGTGTAAAATAGTGACTGAAATGTGTGGGGTTAAATAGCCGCAACATTTATTCTGAAGTCAATAAATAGCCGGATTTTATTCTGGACATGATTTGCTTCTCTGAACGCCATTCATTTAATGTGAACCGTGGACAGGAGCGCAAACAGACTACTTGATTCAAAGACTGTAGCTCGATCATATACTCAAACGTGTAAACGATCTTTGCGGTAAATTAAAGATAATGAACTAAGCTTCAGTTGATACCAATATTGCATTAGATATAGGTTACATCAAAATCAAAAATGGCAGTATAACATCAGGGTCAAGTTTTTTTTGAATCAACCTGTACATCAATGGTTCATACCTGGTAACACATGATGTACATATGCACACACAATATGTACATCACATGGGTTCTCATCATGGCTTGAAAAAGGGGTAATTGGAAGCTCCTTCCCAGGAAATTTGGCCATTTGGAGTGAAACTTGGCCATTTGGATGGAAAATTTATAAATAAGATAGATAGTGGGAGAAAAATCATGGGGGGAGGGAAATTCACCCCCACCCCATTACAAGACTAACTCATATAGGTTAAAAATCTCTAATTTTTACGCAATATTTTGCTTTAAAAAAACTGTTTTTCCTGAATTTTGAAATTCTCAGGGGGGAGGCCGCCCCCCCCTTGTGCGCGCCATCCCCCGCCTAGGCCCCGGGTGGTAATTAGGCCTAATAGGGGGTTTTTTTTTAGGGATGAAGCATTAGATATTGGGGGTGCATGGGAGGGGGTAATTTTGCTCCTGCTCAATTTTATCCTTACCCTTCAATCCATCAATTATTTTTACCAACAGATAGCAAAGAGAAAGATTTTTCACTAGTTTGAGGGGGTCAATTTTTTTGGGGGGGTCATAATATGTACCAATCTCAAATTTACCCAGCACCCCCAACCCTTGAAATAGAATGGTGCATTCCTTCCCCTTTTGTCCATTGAAATGACTGATAAGCATGATAAACAATATCATGACAAATGTATAATTTTGGTGTGCTAGGTAATTCAATTCATCATTTTGCCTTATTATGGTTGGTAAAAATGGGTGTGAGATTTCCAGTGCCAAGTATTTGATTAGTTCTTAAAAGGTGAGTGTTCCGATCGTGTTTGGGACCCCCCTGATTTACCCGGAAGTATTATCAATTTTGATATCAGATGAAAGGCCGTATTTTTTCTCATTGTTGTCCTGAAATTTGAGCCCTCGAATCCATTTCATTCCCAAGATATAAACAAAAAACCGCCATTTTAGTGGTTAACCACTTTATTAGCACAGTATTGAATAGGGCTTTGCAACATGCATTATTGCGTCTACCATCAAAACCGCAAGTTTGTTTCCCACGGTACTTGATGGGGTGTATGTGCACGTGCCAGGCTCTCATATCAAGTAGAGAACACAATACAAATAAATCGGAACAACCACCTTTAAGTTATCATAAAACAATCATGCATATGTTTTTTTTGTGATGCTGAAAACCTGAAATTGGGGGCATATTCACCAATATATTTGTGCAGTAAATTGATCATGACCCAACGGGACGGGGAAAAAACAGCCGTGGGCAACAAAATATATGGTGTTCTTCCAAACGATTGAAATCTCAAATCCAATTTTGTTAAAATATTCAGGGATAAGTAATTCCCAAATCCTAAACAAATATAGAATGTACCTGGGTTAAGCTACAGACACAGATTTCTTATCGCCAAAATAAGCCACTGGGCACAAAAAAATAAAATGAGACTCGAGATTTTTATTA
This sequence comes from Ophioderma brevispina, assembly GCA_023653785.1. NCBI lineage: Eukaryota > Metazoa > Echinodermata > Ophiuroidea > Amphilepidida > Ophiodermatidae > Ophioderma > Ophioderma brevispina. The sequence continues at coordinate 66,448 of JAMKCH010009755.1, read as the reverse complement.
TTATTATTTGATTGACAGCAACCTGAACAGGTATCTGATTTACAAAAAAAAATGTTCTAACTTTGATCACCCGATAATGATATATGTTGAACAAATGTGGTTATATGTTTTTTTCTTTTTTTTTCTTTTGATAAAACAATGTGGAATGAACAATCTTGCATAGTGTTTTTTTGGAATTTTAATATCATTTTGTGCTATTTTCTAAAAGACAAAAAAAGCTTATTTTGAAATGCTTGTCTATAACACACAGCATTGCTTTTTTTTAAATCTCTCATTGAAGTGTTTCAAAAAAAAGAAAAAGAATAAACTTTATCTATAATTCTAGCTGATATTGTAACCCGTAACTTTCAGAGGTAGCATTTACTGAACAGGGAAGACAGTTTAAATTTCTCGGCATTTTGTCCATTTATTGATGCTAAAACATGCTTTATGGTAAAACCTAAATTGATCGTCTAAATAACAGTTCAATTTATTGGTGAAAATAGTATGCATTACAATTAAGCAAAAAACAAAAGCATTTCCACTCATATTAAATTGCAATGGTCGTGCGTTACTGTAGATGTGGACTCAAAAAAAAACGGAAAAAACGTAAGGCAGCTATTAATAAGTCCATCACAGAGATTATTTCAATGATATTATTACTAATTAGTGACCGATAAAAATTAAAAAATCATGCAGGAAGAAAAGGCAAATTCACTGCCTGATCAAATGAGTTGTCAAGCTTATGTGAAGTTCAATCTGAGGAGACAATGCACATGTTTTGATGGCTTTACTTGTAAAGAGCACAATGAATTGAGCGCAAAGAACTAATCCTTTCAGATGGGGATATTTTTGATAGAATGCTTTACACCACTGCCAAAATCAGAATCTTCACATTTTAGAAGTGAGTACAACCTTTTTTGAAATCTTTTTGCACTTTTAATAATTTCTACTCCTGCATTCCAGCATTTATGCAATATTTGGCAATTTTTCTTCTAACAATATGTATTATATGTTTTCAAAGTGAAATTATTACAAATCTGCTTAATTTGGCTCACCAAAAAATGTCAGTATCTCTTCAGAAACAGGAAACACAGTGAATGTTTTCTAACGAAACACCTACACAGTACTAGGAAAAGGCCACGTTCCCTGGCTATGTTTTCACCACAAATTTGTTAAGTTAAAGGTGCAACGAGAGATTTTGAGGCACCCAAATATTGTGTCAAAATACTCAACTCATATAGATTAGACATTCAATAGATTTCTTTCCTTAGTTTTGGCTACAGAAATGTCTTAGAAGGGAGAAAAAAGGTGATTTTAATTTGCTTATATTTCAATATAAAACAGGCTGAATTTCGAATTTGCTCCTATAGGAAATTAGAAATTTCAAAATTTTTGTACCAAAGAAACATTTCTGAGCTCAATCCTTTCAGATGGGAATATTTTGATGGAAATCTTTACATCGGGGCAAAATAGGTACTTTCGATTTTTAAGGGACACCTGATATGTGAAATTTCTCGTTGCACCTTTAAAGCAACATCACTTTTGTGGAACACTGAAGACAAACAAATGCACGGAAGCCTTTTATCATTAAAGCTCTCTTTTATCCCGTGCCCCATCCCTGGGAGGTCCTACAATGAGCATAATCAAGATCCATAATTTGTGCAACTGGTAATTAGCTGCTTAAATCTGCCACTGAATTGACTTGACATTTTAAAGTCTATGCAATATACGTCAATTGTAGTCTCATTTTCTTCACTTCCTGGCCAACCAGCACTAGTGATGTGATTAACATGAACATTTAATGGCATAAAAAGTGTATTTTCCCTTCTGAAGTAAGGCTAAGAAAAACAGATTTCTTCTGCAAACCTGGCTCTCACTCATAAGGTTACAATGAATCTGTCCAAAATTACCATGATGTGTACACTGTTCTCTCTCTCCCTCTTTTTTGCCCCCCCCCATTAAGACATTATGAAATAAGTATTAACCCCAAGACCACTGAATCGCACAAAATCCACAGTACTGAGTGAGAAAAATAAGATAAAAGAAGATAAGTCTTCTGAAAATCTGGCTCAACTCATAAGGCCACAATGAATCTGTCCAAAATAGCCATGTGTACATTGCTCTCTCTCTCTCCCCCTCTTTTTTGCCCTCCCGCCATTAAGACATTTTGGCCTAAGTATTAACCCCAAGACCACTGAATCGCACAAAATCCACAGCACTGAGTGAGAAAAATAAGATAAAAGAAGATAAGTCTTCTGCAAACCTGGCTCTCACTCATAAGGTTACAATGAATCTGTCCAGAATGACCATTATGTGTACATTGCTTTCTCTCTCTCTCTCTCCCTCTTCCCCCCCCCCATTAAGACATTTTGAAATGATAAGTATTAACCCCAAGACCACTGAATCTCACAAAATCCACAACACCGAGTGAGAAAAATGCACCAAGTCCCGGATTAGCGACTGTGTCATCAAACGGAGACACATAGGCACAAAATCACTGGCCGGGCCAGCAACACCATCGTAGTGTGGTATCCCCAGTCATGGGGACCGGGGTCCAAAGGGCCCTGGTTCAAGACCGACCTGAATTTGCGACTTTTCTTCTTCCTTCGCTCCCTCCCGGAAGATTGGCTAGAATTGCATGTGGCGTTAGCCGTTAGGGTTAACATTTGGTTAATCCACCTTTCAACAAGTTTGTTCCCTTAAAAAGTACTCACAATATCTTTTACTCATGTCTTTATCTAGATTTCTAATGTCATCAGAAAATAAGCTAATTAAAGAATGATGCAATGAAAGATTACTCATAACAGGTGTCCCTAAAAATTCAAAAAATTCTGATTTCTGCACTAATGTAAAGCTTTCAATCAAAAATATATCCCAGCTGAGAATAAGCTGAGAATTATTTTTTGGTAAAATTAAATTTCTTATATACTACATAGGAGATACTAGTAAATTCAGCCTATGTTTTATATTGAAATTAAGCAAATCAAAATCGCCTTTTGTTTTCACTTCCAAGGCATTTCTGTAGCCAAATACATGGTAAGAAATCTATTAGGGGTCTTTATGAAATCACTACATATGACACAATATATGGATGCCCAAAATCCCTTGTTGCACCTTTAAACTTATTGTAAAGAATTTAAAGTGATTTGAGTGCTTCTTACAATACCAGGTTTACTCCATTTGGACTACACAGAGCTAAAATGGTGAAAGCATTAGCATAGTATCCTTATTAGGAACCATGAGTGGACCAATTTGATTAAACTTAAATATCATTGATTGAATAAATAAATCACCGACACCCTTCAGAAGTACGTACACATCTGGTTGATATGATCAGACTTGAAGATGACGATCACAAACTGCATTGAGGGTGATGCATCAGTTAGTTGTGGCTAATTTAAGTTTCAAACTGATTTAATGAGTAAGTCAACAATTTTACAGTGAATTGTGTCTGCAATTATTTCTGGTTCCCTTTGGCTTAAAGCAGCACATTTTCACAAAATACGAAATTTCTTCAATTTCCGGAGTCATTAATTATAAAATCATTCTGTTTAGCCATAAGTGCGCCGATTTGGTCTTAAACATTTCAGGTGAGGGCTAATGTATACAAAAGCATTACAACCAAGCAAAAATATCAATTTTGACAAATCTTGAGGATGCACTTATTTCCAAATGTGCCAGGTACTCTTTAAAGGTACTGGCTACTTCAGCAAGAAATTCAAGAACAAGTTTAGAAAACCATTCCCATAATGCATTGTGATTATAAATCACACCTTAACACCCTGAGTACTACAAGGCTTTATACCACAAATACCACACTGTGAAATTTGTTGGTATCTTGTGGAACTACAATGTTATAGGACTCCCCAGAGGGTGGTTTGAATCAATCCCATAATTAGGGTTGCAAAGGGTTGGAAAGTTTCCAGGAATTTTGGAAACTTTCCCGGAAACTTTCCGGGAATTTTGAAGGCCCCGGGAATATTGGGAATTTTCGGGAAATTTTCAATTTTGGCTTTTTTTAAGTTTAAAACATTTTAAAATATTTCATTCCCCCGGGAAAAAAATAAAAACCATGTTATGCCTTTCTTTCAATTACATGCATGTCCTGTTTTGTGCTAAGTAAGAATAGGAAATATAGCTACAGCCCAATTAAAAGGCTTTTAGTTTTAGAAGAGTATTAGTTTCAGATTTTTTATCAGAAACAAAGGTATATTCCAAGAAATCTAGCAAAAATTGGTTGAAGGTCAAATGCGCATTCCCAAATTCACTACCAAAATATTGGTAAAGGTCTTGTTTCTGTTGAACTATATTTAACATAGTTATTGAAAATACACTTTTATGTTAGGGACATTTGATTTGCATTTGAACTTTGGCAATTTTGAATACTGGTAGTTTTTTATTAAGTATCCCTTGGACATTTTGAATAGACCCTTTTCTATTTACCTTTTGCTAAGGCCTAATTGAAATTAAACTCATTGGAAGTAGTGGTTTCTAAAATCTAGCAAAGACTTGTTTTGACAATTTTATACAAAAGTTTACAAAAACGGGGTAAATTTTTTTTTTAAATTGTTGATTTCAAAAACATCTGAAAAATCAGCTGATTGCTGAATTTCCACTGAAAATTTCATGCCTGTTACAGGAAGCAGTCAAAACATTTATCTTAAACAGCGGTGAAATGTAAGCAATTTCATGGATGATGCCTGGGTTCAATTCGACAATTGAACCAAGGTAGCACGCGCTACGTATGACTTACGCGCTGTGTATTGACGTTATTTTTAGGTTGAAGCGCTAGCATCATACCAGTTTAGCTACGTTCACGGAGTGCCATGCCAACGTTGCATCTCATTACATATGATCATTGCGTTCAAAGGGGTTGTTTCAATTGTTGTCACGGGTGGTAGCAGTCCTTTCTTGTTGTATTAAGGGCAGTGTTAACCCTAGTGTTTTTTGTTTTTACACGAATTGGATTTTTGCACCATTTCAAACAATCAACATGTGTTCTATGGTTACCAACAAATGTTACCACTGCAGACAATCCTGAGTTGTATTTTTTTGCCGATTTAAAACAGCTATTTGACCATTTTAAACTCACAAAAACCACATGGTCTTAACGGCGGGAATTTAAGCGCATTGCACGCCGTCAGGCGCAAGGCGCAGAATCGCGTCGCATGGTGATTTTGCAGCGTAATGAAGCGTTCGCGTGTTTAATGTAATTTGCGGAGGCATCTAGAAAACCAAAAAATAATATTGAAATGTAAACAAGCGCTAATTTATTACAGATTGACATTTCAATTTCTTTTTGATTTCTGGAGGTGAAGACAAAAGAGTTTGATGATAGTGCATAAAGATGTATTTTAAGCACTTGCAACAACATACTCAATTTTGAAGTTAAAAGAAATTTATTTAGAAAGAGAGAGAGCTTGATATGACGTGAAAAGACACTTTTTACTAAAACACAGGATTTTTCTCAATGTTCAATTTTCGCAAAATTTGGCAAATTTCAGACAAGATTAACGAAAAAAAACCGAAGGTAAGGTAAGGTTTAACTTTCCTACGATAGCAATAGGTCTTCTCTAGGCGGGTTTTCTAAATTTTTCATTTTTCAATTTCTAACTAAAGATATTCCCCAAATATATACTCAAATTATCGAAGAGAAAGGTAGAAAAATCACACTTTTTTGACATTTTTCCTTATATTCGGAAAAGCTTCTATTTTTAAAAATGAAAAAACGTCCCTAGACAAATTGTCTTGTTTCTAAAAAATAACATAAGAAAATCATGAAAACTTTAAATGTTTGTGTTATGCTTCTGAAAATTTTTTTGGGCAAATCATGTTTTTTAGTTATTTTCTCAAAATACGGAAAGTTTTCATAATTTGATGCCATCATCGGATTCATCTCCAATTTTCTTTCTAGAAATGTATAAATTTACAAACAATAATCAAATATTTGCAAACAGTTACAAACCAAAATAGATACTGGAAACTTCAAGGTGAACACTGACTTACGCGTAAAGTATCGCGAAATTGAGTTAAAGATGCCTTAAAATTTAAAGCTGTTTACGAATGAGAATAAAGTATGATTTTGGGAACGGACTCTTTTACAGACGAATTGATACCGGCGAAACCAGTATTTTGTGAAGAACTCGGCCTTCCAGCCTCGTTCTTCCACTTCAAAATAAGGTTTGCCCTATCCTAAATATGTATTTATTGGCATAATTCTTACTTTGATTTTTGCTGCCATGAACATTTCTGTTTTCTGTGTGATTTTGGTGTCTGTATGATGTTGTCAGTGTGTGGCATTTTTAGCTTATTGTTTGTTTTGTTTTAAGGGGTTGACATCATCTGGTTTTATTGGCCTTTCAGTCACCTCCTCCATAAGATTGTTCTGCTTTATGTTTGGGCGTTGTTGTATATGAGTTTTATGGAAATAAAAGTGAAGTTGGTAACGCCTGATTTAAATCGTGTTAAAGAGAGTACGGGTCCCCCAATCATACCTGTATTCTCTAAATTAAAGTTGATTTTGAAGATAACTTCTCCAATAAATCTAAGGTAAACTCAAGTTGGGTGGTGTTACACAACTAAACTTACAAGACTACTGCGAGTGATAGAATCGAAAATAACTGACCCAAACATGTATATGTTTGGGAAGAGTAGTGGTTGTTCATTTTCTCAGTTGTTAAACATGATTATTTTTGCTGTATGTCTTCTAAGAATTTCAGTTGTACAGAGTAATATTCTAATTTGAAACAAAAGGACCTTACGATTTCAAAATACCATTTTGAAAATTCAAAGTTTCCTAAAATTCCCATATAAATTCCCGTTAATTCCCAAAATTTCCAGAGGAAATTTTCCGCTTCGAAAATTCCCGGGAATTTTGCAACCATACCCATAATGCATTGCAATGTGCCATATACTGACTGTACTAAAACATATGTCAGTACTAGGGATAAAAAGTGTTCAAAAGGTTAAGAACCACAAAACCTTTCAGATTTTGCAAAAATTCCCCAAGTACGAACGCCTGTGTGTAAAATGAGCGTAAAAAGTCAGTCTTTTATGTGTTAAGAAATAGGATTTTTTTGAGGCATCACATGACCTTTGAGGCGAAATTTTTCCCAAACTGGTGCATTGTGGGATTGACTCAATACACCCTCTGAGGACTCCCATTCATATGTTGTGGTAATTTATGGTCTATGGGAGGTGTTGAGAGGAGAGCTGGGGTATATTGTGGGATATAGTACTCTGCTCACAAAATATGGCCTGCCTTGTTAGGGTACGTAAGAACAACAATACAAAATAGTCCTTTGAGTAATCATCACAAAGTGTTGTATCTCTGAATTGACCAAGTACTGATATTACCTCAAGTGACCAATCAAATAGTGCTTAGATGGCCGTAGTTAGGCAGTTTTCTGAGAGAAACTTTTGAGGCCTAAGATACCTGGGTTGCATGAAACTAGAGCTCAATGTGATAGTAAAATGTGAATCGCTTAATCAGAGCTCATGGAGTTCTACTGAGGCTACTTGCTAGGTATACAACTATCCATTAAAACAAGCAATGCTGATTACTTGTATGGAAGCACGGGACAAAGCAGCATGCCATGCCATTTGCTAATACTATGAGCGGTCATTTGCCGTATATGGCACGCTTATAAAGGCCATACGTATTGCTGCAACGATTTGCGAGAAAGTGCAACGCGTTGCGGACTGCCCAACGCGTTGCGACATCGGCCAATCAAAAATCATGAATTTCTGTGACGGTATTTCAAAAAATAGACCACAATGCGTGTTGCTAGTACTTCACAAAGCGTTGCAAGCTTTCACATCGCGTTGCAAGCTTTCACAACGCGCTGCAAGGATCCACAACCCATACGGGTATAACGTATTGACCGCACCGCTGTTGTGAGAAAGTCATCAACGCGTTGCGACCAATTTCGGCAACGCGTGGGCGGTGTCGGCCAATCAAATAATGGAATTCTGTGAATATTTCAATAAAAATATAATTCACAAGCGTTGGACCTTCGCAAAGCCGTTGCAAACCTTCACACGCGTTGCGGCAATCCGTTATGACCCTTATTGCAGTCACAACGCGTTGTGAAAGTTTACAACATGTTGTGAAGGCGCAACGCGTTGTGTGAATGCTTGCAACGCGATGTGAAGGCCATAAGAGGTCAAAGTATGACGAACGGAGGTTTTGGTTTTTGTGGGTTGGTCTTGTGGATCTATTTTTGAAATATGTCACAGAAATGGATGATTCTCCCCACCCATTTTTGGCAGACACCGCACGCGTCTGCCGAAAAATGTCGCAACGCCGTTGCCGAAATGGTCGGCAACGGCCGTTGCCCAAAATGTCGCAAAGCGTTGCTACTTACTCACAAGGCGTTGACGGGGCAATACGTTTGACCCTTCGGGGCTTGTGAACTTCGCCAACGCGTCGTGAAGGTTGCAACGCGTGTGAAGGTCGCAACGCAGTTGGTGAAGGCTTGCAACGGTTGTGAGTTTCCCACAACGCGTTGATAGATGACTTGCAACGCGTCGTTTGTTGTGGGTTAATTTTTGAAATACGTCACAGAACATTCGTCATTCTAATGGCCGACGCCGCAACCGCGTGCTACTTTCTTGCAAACGCGTTGCCGAAATGTCGCACGCGTTGCTGTGAAATGTCGCACGCGTTGCGGCAATCGTTATGGCCTTTATGGCTTGCATAGCCGTCCTACTATTAAATCAGAAATAAAATCTGTTGTTTTATTTGCTTCTTTAGCCTGGTTACACCATTCAGTGGATAATCAAATAATCCTATGGGTCTTCCATGTGGCCCAGGGGCCAATACGAATAAAAACATCTAAATTCCCAAAATAAAACCTTAGACAGAATTACGAAAAAAAATTGATTACCTTAAAGATGAAAAACATTACAAGGCGAATTATCTAAAAAAAATACAATTAATCACCGGAGGTTGCAAATACTTCTTAGAAATAAAATTCAATTGTAAAATATTGCAAGTAATTTAAGTATCCATTTGCATAACAAACAATCTAATTATTGCACTCACTAGACAACACAAATGAATTAAAGACTTAAAATAGTTAGCCTAGCAAATTTATACAACTGTAAAATATAATTCCCGTAACTTAAAGAAATTATGGTTTCATTATCCTTATAGCGACTCCTAATGGGGGGAATACAATGAGTGATGTCCACTTCTTTTTAGAATGAAGCCAAAAAAAATGGTGTCATTGAGGACTAAAAAAAAACAACAACAAAAAACCAACAACAAAAAGTGCAATGTCTTGTTCAATTTGTAAAATAGCTGCGAGGTTGGGTGATCAGGGTATATTAACTTAACTTTTATGGACTGTTTCTATTGTATAATCAAGCAATTACATAAGAATATAGATAAAAATAATCACTATTAACTATAGTCATAAAATCCACAGCTGTGTGATTTTAAAAGAAAAGGGCTGTTGGGTCTATGCAGAAGTGGTATTTAAGCACAATCCTGTATTGAATCACTATGAGATGTTAAAATCTCATGCCATTGGCACAGTCAGTACCCTCCATTCGCAAGTGTATTTAGAAAAATACACCAATTGGTTTTTGGGCATGATATTATACCCCAGATCAACACAAGGTCAGTTCATGTCAATGTATGTACAAGTACATTTACTGCATGTGTCCTGGTGGCATGAGTTTTAACTAGCTCATAGTGATTGCTGTAACATTTTAGTGAACTAAACGTCAATGATCTCTTTGGAAATCTCTAAAGTTTAGATTTCAGGGAGGTCTCATGTTGGTATGGGTGGCATAGAAATAAGTCCCAAAAAACTATATCAATTTTTTTTTAACAAAAAAGGGGGACCCACGCCTGAAATGCAAGATTTGGAGCTAAATGTAATACAAATATTCATTTTTTTCCAATTTGCAAAATTTGGAAATTCTGGCCTCCCAATGGAGGAATGGGCCTTATACTTTTGGGCCAAATTTAAAAACAAATACCTTGTCCTGGCACCCCGCTTTGTGTCGATAGGCCTAACATACTTTTGACAGGAAATGACCTTGACTCAAAACCAAATGAGGGTGTGCATGTAAACTCAATAAACCAAGTTGGTTCCAATTGAACTTCAAACTTTTTGAACTGAGGTCAATTTTACATTGCAGCCTATCTTACAATTTGACCTATGAACTTTGACCTTGGTATGTGACCTTTGACCTCATTCACAAATGGGAATCCCATGTTTTTTTTTTGCACCTATGATTCAAGTTTGGTTCCAATGGACTTCCAACTTTTCAAATGAACTCAATTTTACATTTTTTTTTTTTTTTTAAAGTTGAAAAATTAAGAACTTTGACCTTGGTATGTGACCTTTGACCTGGTAGTGACCTTTGACCTGATCACAATGGGGCGGGGATGCCATGTTGCACCTGTGACCAAGTTCGGTTTAAATCCATCAAATAGTACTGTGGATATTACAGGCAAATGATAAACCTTTTTTCACACAGACATCAAAACAGACATCATCACCACAGACCATCATCAACACAGACATCAAAACAGACAACACGTGTACAAAGTGCAGTGATCCCATGTGTCTCCCTGCCTAGGGTCAGGCGACACAAAAATTGAAAAAAAAAATTGAATCCCATGCAAAAACAAATTATACTTAGCAAGGCTTGAAAAAATGAGATCCATGTTGGCAGTATCTCTCTGTATAGTCATTGCATATTGAGAACTCCCCATTGCTGGAAGTTCACTCGGACTCTTACCCTTTGTCATCTCTTTCATCTTCATTTTTTTTTTGTTTTTTGTTTTTAAATCAGTAGTTCGTTGAACAATACGGGCAATTAATGTATCACATGTTTGTATCCCCGGGGGGGGGCGGGGGGAGTGGGGGGGGGGGGGGGGGGGCATCATCACCATCATATCATAAGCCATAAGGGAAGAGGATAACAGGTATGGCGACCCTTTCATATCTGCCATTTTGATCTGCCATCAATTAGCTCACCCTTAGGTAGAAGCACAATAAGTTCTAAGCTCCCCTCTGAGGAAGTGAGAAAAGTTTGCATCAGAAGCTAGATTTTAGACAAATCTTCAGCTCCCAAGCCTGCAAATTCTATCAAAAATTTCAGTTCTGAAGATCCTACTTTAAAGGTCCCAGGGAAATGTGCAAAAAGACAATTGATGTGGTTTGTGTCACGTCTACAAGGCACGGAGGATAGAAGCATTCAAAGTTGGTGTTGGCTATGAAATTCATTAGTGAAACTATGAGTAAAAAGTAACACTTTCAAAGAGTAATAGAAAATTTACCATGTGACTGGTTGTGAACTATTCTGGACACTGACTGAAATTCAATAGTTTAAATAATGGATGCATGGCAGTGTATTCTTTTTTCTGGCCCTTTTTTGGAATGGAAGGTTCTGTAAAGGATTTGGAGGAGTAGGTTTATAATCTCATTGCCTGGGACCTTCTAAGAGACAAACTCATGGCATGCACCTCCATACCTGACAAGAAGGAAATTGTATTCAGATTTATGTCTATACTTGACTGGGTTGCCAAAATCCCGGAAATTTTCAGAGCGGAAAATTTCCATGGAAATTTTGGGAATATTAACGGGGATTTTATGGGGAATTTTGGAAACTTCGGGAATTTCAAAATGGTATTTGAAATTGGTAAGGTCTTTGGTGTCAAATAGAAGAGTTACTCTGTACAACTGAAATGCTCAGAAGAACAGACAAGCAAACAATAAGCAGTTTTTAAACAAAATGAGAAAAATGAACAAACCACTACTCTTCACAAACATAATACATAGTTTGGGTTCAGTTATTTTCGATTCTATCACTCGCATAGTCTTGTAGTTTATATTGCTCTTGTAAAACACCCACCTTGAGTTTACCTTGATTTAGTGAGAAGTTATCTTCAAAACAAACTGTAATTTAGAGAATAAAGGTATGATTTGGGGCACCCGGTACTCTCTTACGACGAATTGAATCAAGGCGATACCCAACTTCCACTTTATTCCATTAAAAAATAAAAATCATATACAAACAATGACCCAGACCTAAAGCAGAACAATCTTATGGAGGAGGTGACTGAAAGGCCAATAAGGCCAGATTGATGTCAAACCACTTAAAACAAAACAAAACCAATAAGCAAAAATATGCCAAAACACTGACAAACATTCGACCAGAAAATCCAAATCACACAAGAAAACAGGACAATTGTTCATGGCAGCACAACAATCAAATGAAGAATAAGCCAATTAATAACAGATTTAGGATGGGGCAACCATTATTGTAAGTGAAAGAACGAGGCTGGAGGCTGAGAAGTTCCTTCACAAAAATAATGGGCTCGTCGCCGCGTTTTCAATTCGTCGTTAAAGAGAGTACCGGTTCCCAAAATATAACTTTATCTCATTCTTAAACAGCTTACCATTTAAGGTCATTATTATCTCAAATTTCGCGATACTTACGGCTTTACAGGGCAGATTTAACTTGAGTTTCCGAAGTAGGATTATTTGGGTTTGAACTTTGCAAATATTTGATTATTGTTTGTAAAAGTGTATACATTTGCTGAGAAAGGACAAATTGGACGAATGACTTGAAGCGATGATGGCATAAATTACATGTACAACTTTCCGTTTTTGAGGAAAAATACAAAAAAACATGATCTTTGCCCCAAAAATTTTCAGACAGCATAACAAAAAAAATTTGAATTCTCACTGATTTCTTATGTTATTTTTTAGAAACAATGACAAATTTGTCTAGGGACGTTTTTTTCATTTTTAAAAATAGAGCTTTTCGAAATGAATGCGAAAAATGTCAAAAAAGTGTGATTTTTACCTTTCTTTTCGATAATTTGCAGTATATATTGGGAAATCTTAGTTAAAATTGAAAAATGCGAAAAATTTAGAAAACCTTCCTAGAGAAGGGGACCGATTATTGCGATGTAGCCGAAAGTTAAGCCTTACCTTTTACTTCGTATTTTTTAGTTATCTTGTCTGGAAAATTTGCCAAAGTTTGCGAAAATTTGAAACATTGTAGGAAAATATGTGTTTTAGTAAAAAAGTGTCTTTTCACGTCATAATCAAGCTCATTCTTTTTAAATAGAATTTTACCTTTTAACTTCAAAATTGAGTAGTGTTGTGCAAGTGATGACAATACATCTTTAGCCACCCAAACCCACTAATTGAAATCAAACCTCTTTTGTCTTCAACTCCAGATAATCGTCAAAAGAAAGAAATTTCATCTGTCTAAATTAGCGCTTTGGTTACATTTTCAAATATTATTTTTGTTGTTCTAAGATGCTTCGCGCAAAAGTAAATACATTAAACACGCGACGAAAGCTCAGTACGCAGCAAATCACCAGCGAAGCGATGCTTGCAGCCTTGCGCCATGACGGCGTGTATTGTAATGCGCTTAAATTCCCGCCGTTAAGACCATGGGTTTTGTGAGTTTAAATGGTCAAATAGCTGTTTTGTTTTAATCGGCATCAAAAAAATACAACTCAGGTTTGTCTGCAGTGGATACATTGTTTGGTAACCATAGAAACCAGGTTTGATGTTTTGAAATGTTGCAAAAAATCCAAAATTCGTGTAGTACTGTTAAAAACAAAAACAATAGGGTTAAACATGCCCTTAATACAACAAGAAAGGACTGATTCCACACAGAGTGACAACAATTTGAACAACCCCTTTGAAGCAAGGATTCATATATAACATGGATGCAACGAGACGCAAAGTTGGCAGACGCGCAGTTAACGTAGCTAAACGTGGTATGATGCGGAGCGCTTCAACCTAAAAAATAACTCGTCAATACCACAGCGCGGAAAGTCAATACGCGCGCGTTTACTACCTGGGTTAATTGTCGAATTGAACCCAGGCATCCAGCCAATGAAATGCTTACATTTCACCGCCGTTTAAGAATAAATGGTTTTGACTGCGTCCTGTAAAACAGGCATGAAAAGTTTCAGGGAAAACGGAAAAAATTCCGGCAATCCGCTGATTATTACAGATGTTTTTGAAATCAATCAATTTAAAAAAAAAAATTAGCCCAAGTTTTGTAAACTTTTGTAATAAAGATGGTTCAAAACAAGTCTGCCAGGTTTTAGAAACCACTACTTACAATGGTTAATTTCATTAGGCTTAGCAAAACGGTTAAATAGAAAAGGGTCTATTCAAAATGTCCAAGGGATACTTAATAAAAAACTACCTAGATTCAAACATTTGCCAAGTTCAAATGCAAATATTCAAATGTCCCTAACATTAAAAGCTGTATTTTCAATAATATGTGACATAATTACGTTCAACAGGAAACCAGAGACCTTACCAATATTTCTGGTGGTTGAATTTGGGACATGGCCATTTGCCTTTAACAATTTTGCTTAGAATTTTTTTGTGATTCTTGGAATATACCTTTGTTTCTGATGAATTAAAAAATCTGAAAAACTAATACTACTTCTAAAAAACTAAAAGCTTTAATTGGGCTTGTACGATATATTTCCTATTCTTATATTAGCACAAACAGGACATGCTGTAATTGAAAGAAATTTAACATGTTTTTATTTTTTTTTCCCGGGGATGAAAATATTTAAAATTTTTTAACTTAAAAAAAAAGGGCCAGAAATTTGAAAATTTTCCCGAAAATTTCCTAAAATCCCGGGGCCTTTCAAATTCCCGGAAATTTTTCCGGGAAATTTCGCAAAATCTGGAAACTTTCCACCCCTTTGCAACCCTAAACTTGACCTAAGATGACTTTTGTCATTGTTTGATGATGACCTTTCCCCATGGTGCATCTATGACCCAAGTATGAGTTGGCATTTTGGTATTATAAGCAAATATCAGTGATTTTGCACAGCAAAAGTTTAACTTTTTTTTGTAAAATGCAGCATCCCAGGAGGGCATTTAAAATGGGAAAATAGGGTATTCATCTCATGTGTCCCTCCATCTATTACCGACGTGGCCTTGAAAAAAATAGGAAATTTCAAGAAGTTTTGAGCTGATTGAAACTTTTGACATGAAAATGACTTCACCCTCTCTGGCAAATTGCGGAAATTTTGGACAAATCTGAATCTCCTTTCCTTCCCAGGGAAATCATTTTTTTCAAGCCCGTGTACAGATGGGAGGTGTCCAACATCTACTTGCAGCAATGCTCATTCTAGCTGATTTCCATTTGTTTTTTTCAAAATGAAAGATACCACATCAGCATAAGCTTACTTAAAGGATTAGCATCGATTTGCATCCGACATCGACAAAAATCATCAAAATTCAATATTTTTTTTAATTTTGGTACTGCATGGATATGCGAACCTAACCTGCAAGTGGTTGGCTTGAATCCGTTTATTAAAGACAAGGCATTACTTTTTTATCTGGTTTTGTCATTTTCTATACGTGCATATCAAAATTACGACTTAGAGATCAAAAAAAAAAAAGCCTTTCCCAGTGAATATCAGCAGATTTTCACAAGATATTGTGCACCCTGATCAAAATACAGTTTGACCTCAAACACACATATTATTGATCTTTGTTTATTTCTGTAACTGGTGTACAACCACCAAACAGCTTTTTCAGTGCAGATTTGATACGGCCACGTCCGCTGTATGTCTATTGCGAGATACGGTGTGAACAAATTTATCCAAAATAGTTCTTTTTTTTTCAATATTTGGTGGTTTTGTTTCTAACAACATTAAATCGTTATATGAATTGTACACACTTATCCCTATTATAAGTTACACACGCCTTTCCTACATTTTTTCGATTCTCTCGCATTATCGCTGATCGCTGCTAGTTGCTAATCCTTTAATGACAGATAATTTCTCTTGTCATGGTGCCGTTTAACGAATCAAGTATGTAAGCATGTGATCCAGGGGCTGTATGGGGTCGCAACACACCACCCCACCCCCCACACACAAATTTCACAAAAGGTCCACTTAAGCAGAATTGTTGATAAAAAAGGTCCCAAATTTTTACCATAAAGTCCTACTTTTTTCGTTATGAGAATGTTTCAAAAAGTCCAAAAAAGGACCTTTTTAGGGGGTTAGGTCCACTTTCACACTTTCCCAAAAAAAGTCACTTTTTCGAATCTCGCCCGCACCTCCCCACCCCAAAATAAGATCCCTGCGTACGGCACCTGCATGTATCATAAATATTTTCCATTTTGCTTCTTTGCTGCACACAAGAGGGAAAAAGCTTCCTCAACCAGCATGTATCATAAATTTTTCATTTACATATATACATATACTTTTTGCACATACCTCCCTCATTTTCCCTTTGGCTACCACTTCCCCCTCATCTGATCATCACCGGCTAAGTTTCTCATTTTCAAACCCACGTCCCTCTCTGAAATTTAACCATAATCTAATATTTTTTTTGAAACCACACGCACAAAGAAAGCAAACGCACACCGTGTGAGATAACTTGACGCTATACTAGCACTGGGGAGGAGTAAAACTTTGACCCAAACACAAGCCAGGAAAGGTTGAAACATGCATTTATAATTCGTACTCAATATTGAATACTACCCTTAGCTAGCCACTATGGTAGCCACGCAAGTGGGGGGGGGCGATTTTGCACGTAAACTCATGACGTAGGTGGAGTGCATTTGATCGAGGGAGCTAAATCTCTTTTGATGTCATACAGCCCGTCTTTTACAAGGCCAGGGAAAAAAATAAGAGGGAAAAAACTGTGTCCCGACACTGTTCATCAGTGATGTGGTGGCGATTGTTTTGCCATTTCCACTGAATCTATCATCTGAGTTTAACATGAGGGATAGAATCCAATTACATCATTGTCATATGTACAACTGTTGCAATGAAACACAGATAGCTACTTCAAAGTCTTTATGCAATGCATTACCTTCACATATCTTGGTGAATTACAGAAATGTGCGTAATTATTTATCAACCGATTACAACAGAGTTTTAGTTTAAAAGGTGGGTTGAACCCGATCCCTGATCATCATCAGGTTTTTCATATGATATTTTCTCCCTCACTTGGAAGCATATCGCAGAAAACATACGAATGCAAATTTTGTTTGATATGGTCCAGCTGTTTGGAAAGCAGAAGCAAAAATATCAGCCAAATTCGCCAGTAGGTCCGTGTGTGTTAATCAATGTGGTCGACCACATTTGGGGATTTTTTCTTATAACATCTAAACGAACATTTCCTGGACCTTAAATTTTGCTGGGGATAATGAAAAAAAATATGAACTTTCGTCCAATACCAAATCCTCAATTTTGATGGAGTAAAGTGTAGGGAAGAGGTTGCCAATAGGGTAACCACCTTTAAGTAAAAAAGATACAATTGTGCCCCATGTACCAATATAACCAAAAAGAACCTTTATACGGATTAAACATAAAAGGTCAAAAAGTGTTCAGCAAAACATAAAGGCCCGTATTCCAGAAACTTGTTTAGCTAAACGCGATTTTAGCTTAAAATCACCGTATTAAAATTTGCCGTTTAAGCAAAACGCTCGTTTAAATATTTTCAACCATTTGCTTGCTTAAACAGAAGCTTTAAACACAAGTAAACATCGTCGTTATTTAAAGACGCTAACTTGAGTGTATGAAAGGCCCTGTTGTGTTTTAATGGTTGAGCGCACAAAAGTGTATCATGGCTTTCTGCGTATCGTTAAAGTGATGCACCACTGGGCGAGAATGGTATACACCATTGCTGCTGTCAATAGGACAGTGCATTGGGCCGTGCACTTGGAGGAAACACACACAAAACACTTCTTAAACTAGCCCCTAACCTAGTTTAAATTTCGATGCATTTTAGCGGAGTTAAAATTGCGTGTAACTTTAAACTCCATTCTGGAATTGCGTTTGCTTAAACGTACGTTTACCTCGCATATAAGCGTTCGCTTAGCTTAAAATCGCGGTAAACATCTTTTTGGAATACGGGCCAAAGTAATGAACTGTTCTTCAAAACATCCTAAATTAATCAAGTTAATTAACTCTTAAGGCTAATTAGCTTGAAGGACTTAAAAATGTTTACATTTACAAATAGTTATACTTCTATTATGCACTCAAATAGTATTGTACTGTAATTTGCACTAAAACAAAACAATTTATTCATGTTTGTTATGTTATACATCACCCATTGATTTGTGTGTAAAGTGCAATGCTTTCGCTTCCTCAAGTGACTAATTACCTTAATTAAGCTATTGTAATTAAGTGATAAATTGTTCATGTTTTATTTCTCAATCATTAGATTAATAATTACTCTTCAAAACAAGACAAAACCTTCAAGTTTGATAGCATAGATTAATCTTGGTCTTTATTTAGTTTAAATAATTTTATTAATTACCAACACGGGACAAGAGTCTATTGTAAAAAAAAGTCCATATGCTATTTTGTACACCACTATATGTACCAAATTTTATGTTTTTCAACGGCTTCTTTAGGTGCAAATAAAAAAAAATATAAAAATAAAAAGTTAAAAAAAAAAAAAAAAAAAAAAAAGGGGGATTAAAAAAAAATACAACAATGTTGTACACACATAATTGGGCTGTTTTTTTGGGAAATGGATTGATTTGATTTTTAATTACAAGCTTTATGTGAGTAATAAAAAATGTACATTATGTTACGAATTTGCTGTTTTCTGAGGAGCATTACAACAAAACACTTGAAAGGGCTGTCCACACATAGACACATCTTTTTCTTTGCCTTATGGGCAGTTTTCGAGATTATTTAGTAAATTATTTCAGAAATAATAACTGTTACAACACTATTTTCTAAGTGGCCATCCTTATTTGGTAAATATTTCAAAATGTAAGTCAGTACTCACATTATTCACAACTTATGCAAGTTGAGGTAGCATTTTAAAAATAAATAAGTTTGCATTTTTATTATGTGCAACGTCATTATTAAACCCACCGACACCAAAGGTGTTGAAGGTGTTGAGTGGTTGGTAGTGAGGCCAAGAGCGGCAAAAGACTCCAATTTTTGCAAAAATGCACTAGAGATAATAGTATATTTACCCTGATCCTGGCCTTCCCTAGTGTTATTTCAATACTTTATCAAAAGGTCCATGTTTTTCTTATGGTGAATGAAGTATTATGTTTCTTATTCCAAGCCTGACTGGTACCAGTACAACATTTGCTTTCAGAGTTCAACCCCCTGTTGATTTGCAACCAGATTCTTTCAAGTTGGCAACACTGATATACCAAAGGTCACTCTAGGGCATGGTGGCCGATATCCTACTGTAGGTTCCACTATGCGTGTTTTTGCTAACTTGATAGTGTGGGTGTCACATGGCGATGTTTACACAGCCATAGGCAAACAGATAATATGATGCATACAATATTATGTCAACACTAATTGTCACAAACCACAACGTAACGACATGTTAGATTAGCATACCGATAGCAGAGAGGGAAAAGTCCCCAAACAGTATTCCAACCTTATTTAAATCGTGCCCTTCTACTAATAATTTTAAAGCAACACTGACTGATATTTCATGCACGTTTCACATTCAACTTAAAGGAATATGTCAAGATTTTTGTCAAGCTCAGTTTGACTTACATTCATAAAATATATGTACATACATCATGAATTCCCGAAAAAATAATACAATTTGATGTAAAATTAACAAAATAGGCCATTTTAATTTTGGCTTTTTTGACTACGAAGAAACGGCGGATTTTTCGCCACGGCTTCATTGATCAAAAGCCCCCAATTTGCTCTCCTCGTGACGTCAAGTGAGGACCAAAAAAATCGTGTGACTCGGGATGTTATTGCTGACACTGTAATATTGATGATTACGGAAAGTAATAAATAAAATTAGAAAAATAAGTTACAGAATGACATATTTTGTTTCATTTCGTTGTGTTTTAATTATTATTAAGTGGCAACACTGCGATATGATGGTCACAACGACGTAAATTATGGATGGTCATCACTTTGACGTCACCATTTGCCTGCAATGTGGATTTGTCGGAATCGTTTCGAGTAAGCTATTGGGCCGAAAATTAAAAGGGCAAAAGCTCAACAAAGTGGACATTTTCAACTTATTGATTTATATGTAATTACGTTACTTAAGCTTTCCATTCCATACCAAATTTTCCAAATATTCAGAATCATGACATATTTCCTTTAAGTCAGAAAACTGACAATGAAATTGGGAGGAAAAATTTGCATTTAATTTTGCAACTTGACCATTTGTGATTGCTGCATATGCACCACTTAATTGGTTTATTCAGAATGAAAGTTTAATAAAGAACCATTAATGGGAGACAGAAAGTTAATTAAATTTTGCAATGACAAGTAGACAACATGTACTTTTCAAGTAGCTTATCATTTTGATCATCTTTAACAATGATTTATCAGAGAAAAAAATATGTCTTATTGCTGCTAATTTTTGCAAGCATAACCACTTGTCAGAATTAAGTGTTGGAAAAATCACTTATTCATGAGAATTATTGCAAAATTTATACTTAGTTCTAAAAAATTAAAGAGAAAAAAGGGAAATTCACAAAATGCCACCAAAAAATAGAGGATTGATACAGTATACTCTCTTATTTATAGATTAATAAAAGCAGATGGATGCACCTATTCATGAATAATCAATAATCACAATGATCTGCTAATGCACGACACAAATGTGCAATGGTTTCTGACCCCATTTTGGAACGGAACTGTTCATCAATCATTTGGAGTATCTTTATTCTGCCAATTTTGCCCCAAATTTGAGTTATTTTGCCAAATTGTTACTTTTTTTGAGTTAGATACAAAATCATCCAACAAAGACTTCCCATGTTCATTTATAGCAGCCATCTTTGATGGTCAAACAATGCACTCAGCTGAACTCGACTCGTCTCATAGTGGCGCGATTCATAATTATGTTTGCAACTTGTATCTGTATGTTTTTATTAAGTATTAGAAAAGAATGACCCTTTGCGGGTTCAGATGTGTGGCGTGCCTCTATAGACACTCGTATGTAATCCAAAGGTTGTGGGTTTGATTCCTCCTCTAAGCACAAACTTGTGAATTTATTATGCCTATATTTTTAGAGTGCGGTAGAGTGAGCAACTGCAACAAAAACATCTCAGAGTCAGCGATTGAAATAGAAAATATTGAATAGCGGCCTTATAGATAATTCAAATGATGTGGTCCTGGAAAATAAGTTGCAGATGGATTAAGTCCTCTGCAAAGGACCCTTTCTCCTATAATTACAAAACTTCCCCCCCCCCCACCAGTATGGTACCCTTTCACCACTTGAGGACAAATATAAGGACCTTCACCAATTTACAATCTCCAATACCTTTTCACCTACTTGAGGTCCCAATATAGGGGCCTTTCACAATCTCCAATAACATTTCACCTTCTTGGGGTCCCAAATATAAGGACCTGCACGATTTCAGTCAACAAAAACTTTTCACCTTTCACCTATTTAAAATCCACAATAAGTTACCTTTCAACATACCCAAATATAAGGACTTTTCACCTATTTGAAATCCATAGTAACAGGCCTTGTCTTTTAAAAATGCCTACTGTGCTAAAAAAAGCACTTCTGAAGATGAGTCAGGTGTGCTGTAGGTGAGTGGCATTTTGTCTCAAATTTGTAGTATTTTACCAGATTTAGGTGTGCTAAAATCGCACACCTCAAAACCCATTGTAGGTGTGTGATGGTGTGCTATTGCACTCCCACACCTCAAAGACAAGGCCTGTATTAAGTTACCTTTTCACCTACTTGAGGTCCCAAATAAGGACCTTTCACCTATTTAGGCCTACAATCCAAAATAAGATGCCCTTGCCTACCTTTGTGATTCCACATTATGGTACCCTTTAATCCTGTTTGTGGACACCTATTAATTAATGGTCCACATTGAGATCTGTTTACCTCCTGTCTCCCTCCACCACCCCCCCCCCCTCCCCCACACCACACCCCCACCCCATTTATGGCCATTTATTTTCCAGTGAATTTCCAGGATTGGATTCCTGTGGTTTTAACTAAACTCTCTCTTCAAACAATTAATCTGTTTTGAAGATGACAATCCACATAATAGTCTTGTCTTTAACAACTACCATATTTTTTTAAATGTCTTAATCTCATTTGACCTACCTGTAATATTACTGATAACAAGTTCAATCTTTTGTTCACTTAATTAAACATCGTGTGATATTGGAGCTGACATGTAACACAACATCACATTACAAAGTCATATTAGCACAGAATATAAACACACAGGTCGCAGTTGGTACTATAATAATAATAATAGTAATATAATAATGACACTAATATCAATGTTAGGGTACAATTTTAATTATTCATGAGACTGAGTTGTAGGATTGGCTGTCCACAGTAAAATCCTGTTAAACAGTGACATCCTGTTGTACAAACAATCTAAACAATGTACATGATTCTATCATTTGTTAGTATTAACAAAATAAAGCACATCCATTTGCATCAATCGTCCATAACAATTGGTTACACATTATAACGAAACAGAATTACACAAAATCTTTTCACCAATTGGTGAATCCACAAACTGCAATGTGCATGACATTAACAAAATCACAATAATCATTTGAGAAATTTGTTTTAAAAATACTGCTGCATAAAAACATAATTGTATTCACCTCTATAAGCGTCACGGGTTTACCTGTACTTCTTAACTTGTTACTTCCAATCAACTCGGTTTCCTTTGTTTACCTTTGTTTGTTCCATAATTTACAACAGTGACATTTTTGGGTATTATTTTATTTTTTTCAACACTGAATAAATAAGAGAGAATAATATCTCCAAGATCTGCTGGAAGCCCGATAAAACATGATACTACTACTTGCTTCGATGTAGTTTGAGGTGATGAGGACCTTCAAGTGTGATAGACCGGTATTAGATTGCAATGTCGTATGGGATTGCAGGATCATAAATGGCAAATGGATTGGATATATTCAACTGCTGCACACGGCAGCAGCATGCATGATATCACGATGCCAGCTGGAGAGAAAAAAAAAAAAAGTCTCATTTAGTTATCGTTATTTATTTGTTCGCGGAGAAAGTTGGTGCACAAAATCAGGGATACAAGTTTGCTCAATCTTAAGCTTTCCCTGCAAAGGGGAATTCCCTTGGTCATGATGTGCATCAGTGATTTTCTTTTTTGAAGTGATAGAGAAGTACAAAGAACTAAAGAGAGAGACGCCTGGCCACTAAGTTTGGGACATTCAACTCTTCACCTTATAATTGGATACCGGCTGAAGCGGCAATTAAAGTCCGGGAGAAAGATAGTCTGTATTGACCTTAAATAATAGCTTGCACTGTGTCAACACACATAGCAACTGCGACAAAAGCTCCAATATATGAGAAACTAGCTGTGGCTGATATAGTTTTTTGTCATAATCCCTTGGACATGACACTTATGTGGGCGTATCTCTCTGCGCGAACTGCACTTACGTGCAATCCAACGATGCGTCGTATTGGCGGGAAAGTTTGGCATACACAGATGTCCAAGGGATTTTTACAATTTTTAATTACTAGACAACTGCCCTTTCCTGGCAAAAGAGAGGATCTTTATTCAGTGTTTCCAACATACACGTCCCCTTTACCAGGTTTTTAACTTCCTTTCTTTCTCAGGCCGGGAAAAGGGTTATACTGTCTCCACCTCCCCCCCCCCCCCCCCAAGCACTACCTGCCTTTTTTAATTTATCATTTCTAAGCACTGTTTTTGTTGGTTTAATTGTAAGGAAATATCATGTAATAAGCAACTCATAGATGAATGTAATAGTGGTATTAGCCAGAATATAGAAGCATTTTTTCACATTGTTTCTCAGAAGCCCATGTCATATTGTGTCTGTAATTACCCAATCAACTGCCTGCATCATATAGTGTTTTAGGAAGGGAGGGTAACAGAAAATTAGCATAGTTCCTTTTGGCCAAAAAAACACCATACAACTACTTTTCTTAAAATTGTAGTGCTTACATATAAGCAAAATTGTAGTGATTTGATTCCAATATGTCATAGAGTAAAATCGTTAGTCCACACTGTTTCAATTCAGGATTTCCTAGCTTCCCAATTGCCCACATCCCAGGCCCACGTACACCGGTACCAACAAACTGACTCACTGTCCCTAATTCTCAGAAAGCGTAGAAGTACTGCATGTTCACAATGTGTATAACCTTCAGGACCTATCAACTTGATCAAAACTTGAAGACAACTCTTAAACATACATTCCAAATAACTCCTCTCTCTCTCCTGACACAAAGATTTATGAATCAAGATTAAGTAGCAAGGATAACACACTGTTCACTGGAATTTTGTCCACAGACACAGTTATTTACTGCAAGGGCTGGATGGATACTAGTGTCCAAAATGTGGAGTTTAGTTTTAAAATCAACTAAAACTTCAAAGATTTCAATATATGTATTCAATATTCAAATTTGAGGTTTATCATAAATATGACTACCGTAAGATTCGATCATATTAAGCCTGGGGCCTGTTACACACATAACTAAGTTTTCAATTAATAACTCAAGAAGTTCACTAACATTAACTGAACAAGTAAATATTTTACAAATAGCCCCAGACTATATTGATTTGATCATGAGAAATGGAGGTTCCTTCAATACTTTGTCTGACCAGAGCAGGAGCATAACAGGGGTCACTTGTCAGAGGGGGCAAATTCCCGGTTATGGGGCAGATTTTACCGGTTGGAAGTTATTTTGAGACAGATTTTCCTGGTTAGAGGTGAACATTTCCTGGTGAGCAGACAAAAAAAGGGCCGATTTAGCATGATTTTCAAGCCTTTTTCCCCAGTCAAAGCTCTCTGGGGTGGCAACCTGCTCCCCCAGCCCCCCCCCCCTTACACTCCTGGACCAGAGGTAATCAAATCAAGTGCTGTCATAAATTTTGTGCAGATTTGGCAAAAAAGTACAACTACAATCCCAAGCGTAGAGAGTCAGCTTGTGTTATATGTGCAAAAGCACTCTTATCATATCATAACTACTGGCAAAATAAGCCTGTTTTACAATCAAATTTAGGATGTGGATACATAACAAAGCATGAAAAATAAAATTCCAAACAAAACAAAAGTTGTCCTGGTTGGGCTTTCCCCTCTCCTTTCCCACTCTTTGAGATTACAGCACCCAAATTGTCCACAACTCAGAGCTCTGCTGTCTAATTGAACAGGACATACACCAGAAATGAGGTTTCAAGGACAGGAGGTGAACCATACATGTATCTTCCTAGAATATCGATTTCTCGCTAAAGGCGAAGGTCTGCATTGGCTGGACAAAAAGTTAGCGAGACCGGCTGACTATGCGTGCAGAGTGCACCCAGACACATACGAAAGATTGAAATCTTAATGCAGACAATTTGCCAAATGTGAAGTCCGAGTGCTTTTATCAGGGTATCCTATCTAATCTGTTCTCTCATGAGTTCAATACTATTGTATAAGCCCTTATTTTCATGTACAGAATTTTTTGCAATGTCCATTTTTTTTGGGAAATTGCGTGACTTGTGTACTTTTTCGCAGAATCTGTAACAAGTACAAACTGAACTATTATATTGCTATATTTTGCGTGCCTTGATATTCCCGTTTCCATGGCGATTTGGCGAAATTGTGAAAATAACAGCTTACAGAGTTATCTAGCCAGGTAAAAATGAGCAAATGCTTATCCCATCCTAAATGCGGCCATTGTTATAGATTTCGTTTGTGCAACAATTTTAAAAGTATGACCACTTGTTACCCCTAGTCAGAGTTAGATGTATCGGCTCTCAGATCCACTGTGCCAAAGGTTTTATATAATGGAGCTGAGGGACCACCATTACATGTCTACAGAACGAGCTACCCTTTAAGGGGGGCATCTACGTCATTTTTGGTTGATATTGTCAATGAGCACGTTAAAAGTTAAGATAACTGAACATTAGTTGTTATAGATGACACGAAACCTAATTATGTGAACCTGTCCACATGTTATTTTTTATGTCATTAAATACGTATACTGCAAATGAGATGCGGTGCAAAGTGAAGTATATCACCTTGGACATAGAAAATTGCACATTTCCCCCCAAAATATTTTGTAATAGGTAATTTTTACCAGTTGTTTCTATCCCCTGTAGGTTATATGGGTAGAGCTTTGCAACCTAATTTGAGATATTTTCAAATTGTGTATGCTGTTGAAAAATTCAAAATCCCCCTCCCATTAAAGGTGCATTTCGTATTCCATCACTTCTGTTGTATGTATGGTTCACTGGATATCTTTGAGAAAAGCTTATTCTCAACAAAATTTGAGTGATCCGCATCTTGCGGTTTTTGTATTAGCAATTGCTTGTTTCCCACGTTCCCATAGGCCACTGTCTATAATTTCTGTCCGTTTATGACCAAAATACAAATTGCGAATTTCTTACAAGAACGCGGGCCGAATTTGCACGTAAGATTTGGTACACATGGGAGTACTAAGGCTAACGGTTCAGATGAATATAAAAATCTCAACTGTTGTGAGGTGTAAAGTCGGGGGACGAGCTGTGGATCACAAATGGCCCCTTTAATTGCAACATTATAAAACTTTCATTTGGGTGCCAATTTTGATGAACATAGACTATTCAGAAGTGCAAAGATTTTGGGGGGCAAATTTCCAAGGTGCCAAAAACTGCAAAAAAGATATAGGGCAATAAAGTTCTAGAAACACTGAATTAATTTTATTTATTAAAATTATTGCAATTTTTATTTGTCAAATGTCAAACACAAAATATCAGGAAAAAAATCACAATTCTTAGCTAAAAATTAAGTTATTTTGGAATTTTCTTAAATATAGCTGCTTGAAAAAAATAAATAAATATAGCTGCTTAAAAAACAATAAGAAATGTAAGAAATAGTATTTGCTTGTGCGGTACAATTCACTTTGATCAAATGTAGCATCAGAACGGAATGTCCGATTTTCACCAAATAAAAAGTAAAATACATGTAGCTTAAAGTAGTGAGAATTAAGAAATTTCAGATATTCTTGCTCAACAATAAATTGACCACAGATCCACCTTAATGGTAGTTATTTACTCAAGGAAGTGGGCTCCCAAATATTACGATGGTCAATAACAGTCATTTTATGATCCCCTCCTAATGCTGCTGTAAAAATATTTAACTGTATGGCTGGTGTTCTCAAATGGAGTCTAACTTTAGACCCAGGTTTAAACCAGGGTTATAGTCCTACATGAGTGGACTTTTTTTCCTTTCAACATACTAAGAAAGTTTAAAATAATGGTGAGAAAATTCCACATGGATAGGCCATTTCTGGCCCATCCATGAAGAATTTTCTCATCACTTACGGCACAGGACTAACCCTGGTTTAAACCCAGGTCTAAAGTTAAACTCCCTTTGAGAATATCAGCCCAAGATATTGAATAATAAATCAGCTCATATTAAAAACTTCTCTTGCAACATTACTTGATCTGACCAAAACAAGAGCTCAAAATCTAAATGAAAACAGGACCGGCCTCGAAATAAGAAAAAGAAATCCAAGGGTCCATGGGAAACCCTTAACTTGAAAATCCAAGGGTCCTCACTAATTTCCAAGGGTCCCATACCAGCAGGGTGGTCACTATGCATGATTTGACTGTGTACACCACACAAGCGTGGGCTAACAGAGAACAGTTTCAGAACAGGAGATTAGTGAAGGAAGCCATCTGGATTAGAAAGAGTGGGGGCAAAACTCTCAACAGAGATGAAGGAAATTACTTTCTACCGCATATTTATGACCAAGTCCTAATTCCAACAGCGCCACCTACGTCACGCTCCAACAGGAAGCAGATGACGAGTAGTAGGAAATTGAGAAAGTGCTCAGTTTTAGCACGAAACTGTCATTGCAGGTATGTGGAAACATCAAAAATATTGGATTTGTTGGATGAAACTATTTTTTTGATTATCTATTGGACAATCCTGGTGAACTTATTCACGAAAGCGTGGGCTAAGTTTTGTGTTCATAGTGAAACCTGTGTTGAAATTGTATCATTTCTATAAGTAAAATCCATAATTATAATCCTCCAACAAAATAACACTGAAATTCATCAGTATCACAAATCAAGTTTATTTTACATGGGGATAGAATTTTGAATGCTTGATGTTTTATTATTGAGTCACATGCATCAACAACACTGAGTCACCCTATTCAAATATGGATGGGTGATCATGGGTCTTTTGGACTTCTTGACCATATTGTTTTATCATTATTATCCTAAAATAATCTTATCCTTAATACCTTCATTACACTATCATTACTCCACCATTACCCAGAGGGTGTTTTGAATCAATCCCATAATGCATTGCAATGTGCCCATACCGTACTGTACTAAGCACATGCCAGTACTTCGGGATAAAAATGTTCAAGAAGTTTGACAACCACAAAGACATTTCATAATCATGCAAAAAAAATCGTAAGTACTAGCACCTTGTGGGCTAAAATGAGTGTAAAAAGTCAGGGTTTACATACATGTGTTAAGAATGGGATTTTTGTGGGATCACATGATCTTACTGAAGTGAAATTTCCTAAAACCAGTGCATTGTGGGATGGACTCAATTCCCCCTCTGACTATTACCGTACAATGATTACCCCACCTATTATCCAATTATTTCCCCAATTATTATTCAATCTGTTGGCCCATCATGCAGCCATCACTATCCACTTATTATCCATTTATCATTAGCCCATCATCTAACCATTAACCTATCATTTTTGCTTCAATGTCATCTTTTCATTCAGACAACATTTATTATTTTCATACGACTGTGAAGAGGCGGAAAAAGTACCCCCGTGACACCCTGCAGTCAAACAAACCTTTTTGTTGGTCATTCTCCACAACCTGAATCCCAATGAGTTGGGTAGCTACTGTCAATTACCCCCCCCAAAAAAAACAGTTGCTTCTGACAGTACACTTTGGTGTTAGGGGCAGATGTTTTAAGCATAGTGTTCCATATAGGCTACTACTGTTTAAAAAATACATCGCAGTACCCAGACCACGAGTGTCGTCTGCTGTTGCGGTTTGTGAATGGGGCCAAAGGTCACATGAGGTCACCAAGGTCACCAGCATGTCACCCCATCCCGCCCCTCCTTTCCACCAAGTTACATCATCGTAGCCCTTACGGAACTCATACGGCATGCAATACGGTTAACATTTTGACCACAGACACACACAGACACACACATATGAGTAATCCCTATGTGCCTTCTGCAATTTCTTGCAGACGACACAGAAAGGTTTGTTTCCAGTGGCCACACACATTTTGATTTTGGGGCCATTTTTAACTCAGAAAATTTTATTTTTTTATTTTTTAGTCAAAAATACTTGGAGATTAAAAATTTCATTTAAAAAATAGGGACAACAGTCCCAAATAGGTCATCCGATTATGTGGTTAAAGAATAAGAGCAATATGATGACCCTGAATGACCTTTGACCTTCCCATCTGCTACCCCACATTTGACCCCTTGTCTCAACATATAAGCATACCAAGTATGAACTTGATATATCACTGCACTAAAAAGCTATGTAAATTGAAAGTGTCAACCAAAAAGGTGTATACTATAGGAATGACCTTAAGGGACCCTAAAAGACCTTTGACCTGACCTCTTCATCCATTACCCCCCCAACCCCTTGTCTCAATGTATAAGCATACCAAATATGAACTTGATCCATCACTACACCAAAAAAGTAACATTAAGTTGAAAAAATGTCAACCAAAAAGGTGTATACTACATGTTTGACACAAACACACAGACACATGAATCATGCTGACATAAGGTCTTTCAGATCGCATCGGACGACCAAAAAAAAAGAAAAAGAGTGATCCCAAATCAATATTTTTATTTAATTAACAATTTTACAGTAAAATATGGTTTGCAACTGGTTTGACCTACCATTTAGTGTGATTTGAGGTATTTCTGGGGAATTTCCCGTTTTATTATTTTTTTTTTTACAAAAAATAAGAAAGTGCATTTTGCACTTTGGTTTTGGCAGAGGCTTTTGGCCTAAAATGGTAATGTTAGCACTAAATGTACATTCATTTTCATGCTTGCCTCTGAACTAACACAAAATTAAGAACATGCAAACATGACATGGTTATTTTGTGTGTAGATCTATATGTAGTAAAGCCGAAAATAGTGAATTTAAAATGTGAGTCAAAATGTTTTTAATTGTTTAAGTGCAACAAATTAATTGTGCGGAAAAAAACCCACACTTTTACAGCATGTCTTAATTTCTTGCCATTTTCTGACAAAAATTACCAAACTATGACACAGGAAATTTGCAGGTATAAGGCAAACAAATTCTTACGCTCAACAGTTCAAATGATAAAGGAATGACAGACCTTTTTTCATCAAATTTTTCACAACCTGAATAATGCTTGAGGTTTTTCTCATCACTGCATACGTTTGCTCATTTCTTATGGATGCAAAATCAAAATGCTAATTTTTGGATTGAGCCCTTATTTCTGGCTGACCATATTTACATTAATTGCTGTCTTAATTCAACGACAACTCATTTTCTGCAACATGACGGATTAACATTCAATACAGGTAGAAGTGCTTACACAATGTAAAACTTCCAAGTCGATTTTTAACTGGAGGATAAATTAACCGACCACAACATGTACAGTGAATATGCATCACTCGCCGCACGTCAAATGTGTAATTCAATTCGGTGATCGGTTCCACAAGGAAAGTCGTTATTCGATAGCAACTTTGTCAAATTAAATTGGACTTAATGATTACCGCCATTTTGCTATTCGATTAGGACTTTTATATTGCAATCAAATCTTGACTTGACCTGTTTGAACTAGTTTTGATTAGGGATCCAATTACATGTCACTCAGAATCAAATTGAGGG
Organism: Ophioderma brevispina; assembly: GCA_023653785.1. Taxonomy (NCBI): domain Eukaryota; kingdom Metazoa; phylum Echinodermata; class Ophiuroidea; order Amphilepidida; family Ophiodermatidae; genus Ophioderma; species Ophioderma brevispina. The sequence goes on along the minus strand of JAMKCH010009755.1, from coordinate 35,668 downwards.
TTTAGTGCAAGAAGGCCCCATCTGCAATAGCTGCCATTTGTCAGTTGCGTTCTTATTAAGTGTTATACCTGCCAAATCTAACATATGGCAGCTATTGCAGATGGGGCCTTTTTGTCCTAAACCCTCGAAATAGAGACTTCTATTGGGTGTAAACAGGGGTCTAGTGAAATTGCTCGTTCAGTTTTGTGTATAGATCAGTATTGTACTGATGGAGCAATAATTCAAATTACTCCTAACATGATGCCATGTATTGTCACTGGCATGGAGTCTATGTTTTTTCCATAAGTTGCTATTTGAAGGTGTATTTTGTCTTCTTCTTAGCATATCCACAAGTCATTGGTAATGGTTTGTGGTGGTGTTAGGATTTATTCAACTGAGTAAGCTGATCCGGGGCCGCGTGTATCCATGATAACGACGCTCCTAACATGGCCCGCTTTTGAGACTGGGGACAAATTGGGAACAGCCAGGGGACTTTACACCCTGCTATTGTTCCACACTGACTGTGATGTACATGTACAGTTGTGACTCTCTGTACACAGGACCGACGGCTTAACATCCCCTCCGGACGGGATGCTTTCATGGTTCATTTGCCCTAATTCCAAGTGAACCATGGAGGAGAGCTATTCTGTATTTAATCAATAGCTGGTATACAGATTAAATCCAGAATTGAGCACCCAAATAAATCCCAGCAAGTGACCCCACTGAGATTCAAAACCCTGGATTTTATGGTATATTTGCGCCACAGGCAAGCAATCTAACTGCTAGGCCAAGCTCTCCAGTGTATTTCGTGATCCTAGCACATTCACTTTGGCTTGCGATTTACTAGATATTATTAACATTAAGATTACTTCCTAAATTTCAGTTGATTATAATATTGCGTTTTGATGTTATGAGCGAATTAGTTGAATTACACTGCTCCATAAGCCACTTTGTAATTTCTGCCCGTTTACAGACAGAAAATACAAAATTACGCATTTCTTTTAGAGTAAATCGAATTTGCATGTAAGCTTAGGCACACATAGGGAGCATGTGTGGTCTAGTGGAAAAGCGCAGGACTTGTGATCATTAGACCGTTAAAATTGTGAGTCTGCAAGAAATTTGGGCTGTTGTAATTCTTGTCTGTTAACAGACAAAACATTGCTAAAAATGCCAAAACATAGCATCATAATCAACTGAAATTTTGGAAGTAAGCTTCAAAAGGGCCATGGTCTGATGACTAATAGCCTCATCCCCAGAAACCACAGATTTTACTGAAAGTGGACAAAATTTTGGTATCTGAAGAAAGCTACTATTTTTCTCATTTACCATGTAAAATCTAAGGGCTAAAGGATGTTTGTTTTGGAAGTTATTAGCAAACATGTGCCTGATTTTTGTCGACCAATATTTATTTTACAAAGTACTCTATGGGGCTTATAAATTCATGTTTTTAGCTCTCACATCAAAACGGATTGAAATACTGGCGCAAAACTTACAGATGGGGTTTTGCGGTGAATGCCATTCCATCAAGATGAAAACTGTATATACTTAAATCGGGTCATCCCCCTTTAAAGCATATCAAAGGATATCCACGGAATAAACAAAACAGGTGCTAATACTGTATCTTAAAATGCACCTAAGTTATACAATAAAATTTATGACTTATTTGATTCTAAATTAGGAACTCTAGACACAGCCATGCCTTTGTTTTACAGACTAATTTCAGCAATTACCATGATTATTCCAACAACAAATGCCCATGGTGCTAGAAGTCAGTTACTATGCTGAGTGCTCACTTAAAATTTTAATCAAATTCTCTCCACACTGCACAGTGTTTTCAGGTTGAAATATCCAATGAATTGTCGTTTGCCATTCATGCACATTTTTCAACTCAAAAAGGTACAATTGTAACATCATCATCATCCATGGATTTCATCGAGATTTGAACCTTGTCATTAGCTATAATGGGTCTGAGATCGGCACTCCTTCAACCTTAGAGAAGAGGTTCAACATTTGGTCCAGTTGCCAAGTGAAACTCACTAAAGTCGTGTCCACACGGAGGCTGAAACTCCGGAGTTTCAAAACTCCGGAGTGTCGATCGGGGTTTTTGGCCGTGTGGACGTATCCGGAGGTTTAAACTCCGGAGTTTTATCGAGGGTCTAGCGGGGTTTTATCCCCCTAAAAAACTAGGGGGTGAAACTCAAACTCCAATAACACTCCGGAGTGTTTTGGAGTGTCGTGCCGTGTGGACAGCTTCGGGGGATAGTGAGCGGAGGTGACCTCGCAAGGTCATCTTTTTTGAAAACTTCCTGTGTTTGAATATAACGCGCGAAAGTGCACGGCTTCCGTTATGGTGACTTCCGGTCTACACTCCGATATGGGAAGCGGAGGAGAATGGTCAGGGGGATGATTTCAGAGTTTTGGTCATCGTGTGGACGTAATTTGGAGTGAAGTAAAATAATTGGATTTAATTTTCACCTCTGGAGTTTCAAACCTTTGGAGTTTTGTGACCGTGTGAACATGGCTTTAGTTATACTTTTCCCAAATCAGTAATGAAACACACACTAATCTGTCTTGACAGATCAGAATTCTTTTGTCTAAAAAAATTGAACAAGTCCTTCAGTATACAAAATTTTTGGAGGGGAGGGAATTTCTCATTTCTTTCCTTCCTGTGCACTTTTCCAAAGCTGACATGGAAGACAGAGAGTGTAGTGAGACACTCCTACAATGCACCAGTTTTGGGGAAATTTCACTTTAATAGGGTCATACGATCCCACAAAAATCCTATTCTTAACACATAAAAAACCCTGACTTTTACACTCATTTGAGCCCACAAAGCATTAGTACTTAAGGATTTTAGCATGATCACAAAAAACGTTCCAGTGGTTTAAACTTTAGAAACACTATTATCCTAACACTGTAAGTTACTGACATTTGTTTAGTAAGTACAGTTATAGGCGCTTATTTACCCTCAAAATTTTGATAGAATATATTTCTCAATTTTATTTGAGAAAAGTTTTCTCACGGGAAAAGTACTTGTTTACGATAAAAGAGAGAGAGAGGGGAATATCCCTAGTGTTGTTTGTTCAAGGTTGCACTGTTGATTGCACATAGGGAAAGTGGGGAATTCCCCAAGATGTATTAGTCTAAACTGAGTCAACTTGTTTAAGCTTTAAGATCCAAAAACATTGCATAATTGGGTAATTCCCCATAAAGTTATATGTGAAGGATTTGTAAAGTAATTCAGATGAAGTAAGATGTGAATTTTCAATTGGACAGCTAGAGCAAGGTTATGTTTATGCATGAGACTGTGGTTAATGTCTATTTTAAGATTGGGAACTTTATTGGAAATATTGGGTATATATGAAGAAGGAACTGGACGAAGATTCGCAAGCGTTGTAATCTGGAGCTATACAGTACAGTTAAACTTATAGCTAGTTTTGGTCTACAATATGGTGGATTTGAGTTCTACATCTAGTGCCAGGATTAATACTTTGGATGCGCGGAGCTTGTAGCTAAAATGTCTGCCGTTGTCTTAGCCAAAGAGCTTCAGTTTTTGGATCAAAACGGGATTCCAGTTTGTGGTCCATATGAGGCCATAGCGAAGAACTGAGGGTGGTATAAGACTACTACTAAACCAAAGTTTTAAATCCGGAGTTTATCCCCGCAAACGGGGGTGGCAGGATTCAACTCAACCTTTCGCAGCAACCGCCCTGAATCCTTCCTTCCTTTCACCCGATTCAATGCATTCCTCCATCCTCACCCAACCCTCCTACTCTCCTCCTCCACGAGTTTGTTTTCTCCATGTCTTCTTTGGACGTCTAAGCCTCTCAAACCGCCCACCTAGAAACCAAAAGCCCTTCTTAAAACATGCTCATCATCCTTCATCAACAAATGCCCCTACCAAGTACACTATTCGCCTTGCCAACCGGTCCCCGCCTCATCCAAACCAACATCTGCATCAGTCTTCAGTCGTCATCCTATCCATAACTTCACACCACACATCGCTCGCATCATTGCTCTCTCGGTCCTCCTCAAAATTCCCATTCATTTCCACTCAGACAAACACGTCTCCCTACCATACAGCATCACTGACCTCACACAACTCTTATTACACCTTCCTTTCATCTTCAAAGGATACTTTCCCTTGCAAACAACTCCCACATTCCCTAAAAATTCACCGACCCATACCTCACTCTAGTCCAGCTGTCACAGCCAACTCACATCCACCACCCCCAAAACCCTTATCCCCTAGGTTAGTGAACTCCTTCACTGATCCACCTCATTCACCAACTTTTCTATCTGTTCCACCATCCCTCAGCTCCCTTCTCACATCTCTACACACAAAATCTTTGCCAAACTAGGGGTCACTCTCGTCATCTTGGATTCCCATGGATCCATTTCCCAATTTCTCACCCACACACTGAATTGCTTTTACTCTCTTCACACATACCCCACATGGGTTCACCTTAATCGCTACCAACCTCCCTCACCACCCCACTCACCAGCAACTCTTTGTCTTTCAAGGTTTACCTTCAGACCCTACTCTCAAAAGCTTTCGTCCATTTCCAAAACTTCTCCCTCAGTCCCTCCAATGTCTCACTCATTAAACCAAGTCATCAGCGTACAACATCTATCAGCAAACCTGCTTTTGCACTCTCTGTGAAAGATCAATCACATTGCAAAAATCAATGGCGAAAAGTACAGACCTTGATGCACACCCCCCACCTTCACCTCAAACTCCTCGAAAATCAGGAAACCCCACTCTAACTCGGTTTTGGCTCCTTCACAAACTCATACCTGGAGTTATTATTGTGGAACAATTAGTGTTGTCGAGGGAAAACCTTGTAGTCTTGAACTGCTGGACAAAAGTTATCCTCAGGACTGAAGATTTCTTAATGGAATATACCATGGATAATGTGTGACTTGCATGTGTTTTGGAGTCTTCAATTGTGAGGATATAACCTCATGGACTGCAACGTTCTTGTGGACAGTAGTGGACATCCTTGTTTACATTATTAAGTATAATCATAAAAGTGTGGGTACTTTTACTATATATGTAATGTGGTTTTGGACATACCAACTTCTTGAACCAATTACCAATAAGTAACTGTTTTATTATAAAATTTAGATCACTTGTGCACAAGGCTCTTTATTTGTGTTGAAAGGTATTCTGAACTTGGACGTCTAAGAGACGTAATAACAAGGCAACATTGACAATGCATTATGGAATTGGTTCAAAAACATCCTCTGGGGAGACCGTAAGACTGTCCCAATAAAAACTATACAATCAAACTAAAAAATTATAAAAATATAAATTGTGCTTTTTTTGCCAATATTTGACTCTTTATTTGTTAGACAGATCCTAAGCTAAATCCTCGCTTTTATTCCATCCATTTGATGGACCCTAAGCGGAGATATTGTCAGTTGAACACAAGGATAAAATCCACTTGGGCCAGTTTCACCTGAGGTTCAAGAAACCAAAGGTATAAAAGAGTTATGCTCATTGTGGGATTACCCTTTCAAACAAAAGGGAATATTGTACGGATCAGAGTGAATGTATTATAATGCATTGAACTAATCAAATATATTATTTCGTGAACTGAAAGCACAAGAAATTATTATGTTTGGGTGAAATGAGGGACTCACTCTCAGGGGACCATAATTATGGAAAATTCAAGGACATTTGGGGCAATTGGACTGCTGAAACTATGTAAACAGTTACAAGTCGTTGAGGGACAAAGCTTTGTGGACAACGTTCTAATATGGAGGACAATTACCCTTCCCCTATTCCCCACTGCCTCCATGGTAGGAATATAATGAAGAAAGCAGTGTTAACAAAGAGCAATAAATGAAAGGGTGGTTGTGTTCAAGGTCTCAGTTTCCCTTTCAACAAGGGTGTGTTATGGTTTCTACCTTCTGCTGAAACCTGGATAAAGCCCGATGTATACTCCATTTCGCGTCCGCGTATCGCGGCTGCGTAAGGAACTTGAACCCCGATTTTTTATGCCTCGTTGAAAGAATTTCTATCGCTGCTCAAAAAATGCGATGGATTTTGAGCCTTCGCGGAAGTTGAATTTGTTCAACTCTCGGCGATATCGGCGCCTATGGCAAAAATTCTCTGATTGGCTGTTCTAGGAACCAGGTCCGGAGATGACCTCATGAAAACCAAGCTGAACCTGCTCTTAAAAAAATCTCCCTATCAGCCCGATAATCAACAACAAGACTCAATCCAATGAAATACACATTAAATGGCCAATTATTTAAAAGTTGTGATGTATGCGAAAATTCAAGAGTGTATTATCACAGGAGGCAGGGATTATATTTGTTTAAGGATAATCGTAAAGAATGTTTTGGATGTTAGTACGAAATATTTTGTTTACCCACTGATTCTATTTCGAGTCATGACACACATGGGCTATGGACAACCCGTGTACAACTAGGCTACTGGTCATCATCAACTGGGCATTTACAATATATCAATGATACCCAAGTCATGCAAAATCCTGAAGATGATGCAAAAAAACTGATTGGTAAAACATACAAAATAGTCCAGAACAATGTACTTTATGCCAAGAATCAACCTGCATATTGGCAATACAGTCTTAATTACTTGATCACAGGCCTGGTAAACAACTTTTAATATAACTTGACCTAGTATCGTAAATAATATAGCTCGTCTATCTAGTTGCTAGATCTCACTCGGGAAATCCAGAGCTTTATCATCAAAATACGGACGGGTATGTAGTAATTCTCTAAATTGTTATCAAAATTTGTCAACTAGCAACATGTAGTTGTCAATAAAATATGACAGCAACGGACTTCCTCGAGATGAGGACATTGATCGCTCGGAGTCTACATGATTTTTATCGCGCGTTGTTATTTCGATGTAAATTCATCGCAGCATCGACGCGATGATGAGAGATAGTGGAGTTAAATCGGGCTTGAAGATGAGCAACAACAAGGACTGTTTGGAATGAATTATTTGCCTATGCTATCATGTATTTTTAGCAATTGTGACATTTTAAAGTTATAAATTATTGTTTATATCACAAGAAGCAGCACTTTTACCTACTTTTAATTGTAATTTTAATAACGAATGTTTGAAGGGTGATTTTTAATGGCAACTTTGTTGATATCGGATAGCCGAACTGGCCCAGTTTTTCGACTGTCTCAGAGAAGTAGCCATAACTCCTGAACCAGGACCCCTAATTACACCAACTAAAAATCTCATGAAAGCTGGGAATACTCCTTAAAAAGGAATCATTAAAACTCCTTTAGAGATGAACTTAAATTTTTGTCCAAGAAATTAATCTTTGATGCATAGTTTTTTTGGGACGATGTATATGTTAGAAATTGAACAGTACTGCATTACAGAAACAATTAATATAGTTAATTACAGGTCAGAAAAGTACTGCATATATTGACACAAAAAATCATGGGATTTATAATATATCTTTCTTTTCTTCTTTCTATTATGCTTACTGAGGGGGAACCTCACTAAGAACGCATGTCCTTGGCATTTCAATTCCTAGTAAGACAAGCAATGGAAGATCTTAAGCAGGGATAAAGGAACAAACCCAAAGATATAATATGAAGTCTTAGCAAAGCTGTTTAACTAGTTTTATGGCTGACCCCTCTAATGGAAACCAGAAGCGGGAAATTAATATGTACGTATTAAAGGTGCATGTTGTGATCCACACATCTGTTTATCATTGTTCAAGAGATCCTTGAGAAAATATTATTCACAAAAATTTGAGTTCGATTCCGATCTGCCTTTATGCGTTATGAGCAAGTGCTTTTGTTTTCAATGTTCCTACAGTCCCATAGGCTACCGTACTGTTAATTTCTGTCGGTTTACGGACAGGAAAATACAAAATGGCCAATTTTCTTAGATACACGAATTGCCGTACGATTAGGTACAAATGGATACTAATTACTAAATATATCGGTTCAGATTGATATAAAATCTAAAATTTCTTTGGGTTTAGCCGGGAGGCCGAGGTTGGGGGATCACAAAAAAAAAAAAAACTGGCGAAATTTGCAATTCAATCCTTTTCCACCATGAAAAATGTACATTACACGTAGGCTAATGGATTTGATTATTAGTTTCCGATGAAAGGTTGAATACACTGAATAGGTCACTCGCTTTCATATAATCATTACAACAAAATCAACGGGTTATGAAATTGCATTCTCAAAATTAAGGTTAAACGGTTTGACAGTATGGATCGGCAAAATTCCTTTGCATGTAGTAGTAATGGGTAAAAATCCTAACGTTCATGCTTGGTCCAAAATGCAATAAATTTATTGTTTCCTGTGAATAAAGTAAATGGGTCCAAAATGATTACTCATTGCTTTCTTTCGACTTGAAAACCACTAGAAGTTAAAGGGCCACAGCCCGATCATGATAGCCTCCTGCCCAGAATCACAGATTTTACCAGAAGCAGTCAATATTTGTACCTGAAAAGTTGTGCATTTTCTAAATTTGACCCTGTAAAATCTTAGGCTAAAGGATGTTTGGTTTGGAAGTTTAGTGCGATAATGTTCTCCATTTGGTTTTTGCCCAATATTAAGTTACAAAGACTCTATGGGGTTTTACTAAACCTGTTTCGAGCTCTCAAATATCAAAATGGAATGGCAAATATTCAGCGGTGAGAAACTTTACAGGTTTTTTTTTGAAGGGCAATTCATTCATCAAAACAGATTGAAATATCAGCGTGAAAATTTACAGATGGGGTTTGAGGTGAGGGCCATTCTATCAAGATGAAAACTTTTATAAACTTAAATAGGGCCATCCTTTAAAGTTCATGGGTAGTTGCATTTCGTTGATACACTGAATTATGCACAGTTACAGACATACAGCTTATTCCATTACAATAACATAAGCCACCCGCTATTGTGAGTACAGGGAGAGTACTTTAAAGGCAAATATCGTGATTTGCTAAATCAGAAAATTGAAAATTCATCAAATAAGATTTTTTGCCATGTTTGCAACACGTACAGGTACCCTAACAAATCCTGCAAATTAGAAGACAGAAGCAACCTAATAAAGGACAAAATCGGATACATGAGTCATTACTGTCCGTACGACACTTACTACAACACGTAACTGAATGGAGAGTCATACTTCGAACACACCGTTTTCTTCCTTTTCTGTCCAATTCTCAGTTGGAAAATTAACTTATGGAAATTACAGACTGAACTTTTCACTTTTAAGCCTATTCCTTGTAAATTGCAAATATTTGGACTCTTTTGAATGAATCACTGTAGCAGGCCTACAAAAATCCACGGGACCGCGGGACCGACGGTCCCAGAAAATTTCCAGCCGACAGGGAAATTTTTAAGCTAGTTCAAAAAAAAAAATCATCGCGGATTCGAAGCTTCCAAACTAAGGCTTGATCGAAGCACTATAGTTCAAATGAACCTTGTATTGTGCACGGATGGATGTTTCCGAAAATGTTAGATTTTGTGATCGACTCCGTATCGGAAGCGGTCGCATGCTGATAGCATTTAGGAAAATATAGTCCGCCAACCCAAGAGAACAGGCTAATTTTGCGTAAATGTGGCAAGTCTGATCAATTGTGGAGGTTGTGGTTTAAGAAAAAACATAGGGGAAAACAACAGTCTTCAAAGAATTATTACAATTGTTTGCTTTTCAATTACACAGCAAACTTTACAAATGATAGTGACTAAATACACCCATGATCAGCCCATCCTGCTTACCGAATGTTTAAACTTTTGCGAACTGCCGACTTTCAAGTTTAAGCAACATGGCCTTAACAAAAGGTTGGCTTTTTCTCATTTCAAAAAGTAGAAAACAGCAATGCAGGGTACTCTTTAATTTTCCCTCCTTGCGGTCATTTCAACAATGTATAATAAGCAGGGGAAAATTGACATTAATCGACACTGCCAACATATTTTAGGCTATTAATATACTCAAATTAAGGTTCTTATTGGGCAGGTCCGTCGGGAACATATTATTTCATCATTAACCCTTGAATGTGAGTTAAGTTGAGAAGAAATTAATTCAAAGTTAATGACGTAAATATGATCTAATATGAAAATAATCATCTGCTAATTCAAAGGAATACTTTCTACAGGAGGCAGAACTTATTGCACCAATTCATTTTAAGAAATGCTCCCTCCCCCATGCTCCTCTATGCCCCCCTGAAAAAAAGCTGGTTACACCACTGGTGTGGACATAAGATTACACCAATGACCATAAGATTACGCGGCCCCGGATCAGCTCACTCAGTTAAATAAATCCCGACACCACTACAAGCCATTACCAATGACTTTTGGATACGCTAAGAAGAAGAATCTGAAATGAATTATGTACAACTAATTTCAATGGTGCAACAAGGCCACAGCAGTAAGGACACAGTGCCATGTAAAGTCTGTGGGGGTTCTAGTTCAGTACGTTTTAGTTAAGTGCAATTTTTCTTGATTAAATTTAAAACAATAAAAGTTGTTAAATAGAGTCCAATTTAACAGCCTAATAATTTTTAATTACTTTGTGACTTAAGATTAAAATGTGTGGGCTTGTAATTAGTTCAAGAACTAATTAATTAACCATGGTGGAAATGGCAAGTGACATGGTATACCATGCAAATCCTTTAGGAGCCAGTATGTATGCCAGCTAGTGAGATTTTTCTTACTTATTAATAATTTGAAGTGTTGAACAGGTTTAATTTGAATAGCCTAATAAATAAACATCTCTTTTATTATCAAACTGGCACTTAAAAGGTGCAACAAGAGATTTCAAATAACAGGTGTTCCTACAAAATTTGAAATTTCTGATTTTTGCACTGGTGTAAAGCTTTGACCAAAAATAGCCCCACCTGAAAGGATTAAGCCGAGAGCTGTTTCTTTGGAACAAAAACAGTCAAATTTCTAATTTCGTATAGGAGCAAATACGAAATTCAGCTTATGCTATCTATTGAAATATAAGCATTATATACAATCACCTTTTGTTTTCATTTTAAGTTCGTTCTGTAGCCAAATGAAAGGTAGAGAATCTATTAAGTGTTTAATCTATATGAAATCACTACATATCACAGGAAATATGAATGACTTGAAATCTCTTGTTGCACCTTTAAGTAAGATGTCAAACTAATTAATAAGCAGAAACTAAGTTGCAAATTGGAGATACTTAGGATTTGGGAAACATGAAAAAAGCATGCAAGTCTAATCATCATTTTGGTCAACATATAGGTCATGAATCTCCTCTTCCCACTGATCCCAAAGATTATCCCTCCACTCAGTCCACTCTAGTTAGTTAAACCAAAGTTTTAAATCCGGTTTTGTCCCCGTAAACAAAGGTGGCCAGATACACCTCACACTCAGCAATACTGCTGTGCGAGGATTTATTGGAGCAAAAGATAATTGACAGGATGCCCTTCCTGACGCCAATCCACAGTTTTTGGCGGTGGGCCTAGCCTTTGGGCAACCACGCCCACCATGCAAGCCAGCATGTGCTGGATGGCCGCCATTAGCTCTCCAGAGCTGACGCCCTTGTAGGTAGATCTTCTTTTTCATTCTACCAGGGTAACCAGCTTCCCTCCTAATCAGATCTTAGAAACCCGACTCGGCCCTGGCTGGTACAGGTAGTGGTGGTTACCAGGATTCCAGTAGCAGGCCCTCAAAGGAAACCTGACCTGACACTGACATCACCAATATGTCGTTATCCCAGCAAACCTCACATTTTTCTGATATCTACTGAAAATAGGTTAATTTCCCATAGGTGACAAAAAAAAACTGTTTTTACAGGTTGATGGACCTTTCAAGTAGGGTCGGTCAGTCGGTCGGTCTACTTTTCCCCCTCTGGAGGTTAAAATTGGCCTAATATATCCCCAAAATCTGAAGGAAAAAAAAGCTTGAAAAAAAGCCAACAATTTTACAAACATATTTTTTTTTAATTGATATCCAAAATTTACGGTAAATTTAGGAAGCAAAATGGCTGATTTTGCATAACTAGACAAAAACAATTTCCAAAATGCTAAATCTGGATCGGTCCGGAGCATGTTTTTTTGCTTTTTTTTTTTTTGCCGCCTTATTCAAATTATTCAACACACAACTTTCTTTCGGCCATATCTGTTTTTTAATAGAGTTAGTGATATACATTTAAAAACAGCATTAAGTTTTTTCCAGAGGGCAAAAAAATAAATCTTTCAGTTTCGTCACCAACACCCATACTTAAAATTTCCAATGGACGCTGATCCTACCCCCATGAAAAGTGTAGTGAGCAAAGGATGGTCCACAATTAGCTTAGGCCTTCCGGTGTTTTATTTGAGTTCTTTGTTTTTTTGTGGGGTTTTTTATAAAATGAAGAAAAGGATGCTCCAAACAATTAACTAAAGCTTATTGTGCGAGATGTTAATGTGTTTTAATGGTCCATTCCCCCAAAATTTTCCCTCCACTGTGACTAGAAAAACCTCACTTCAGGAGACAAGTAATATTACACACTTGCACTGCTTTTCTGGGTTTTTTTACCAAGAAAAAAAACCCCTGCAATACTTTTAATTCCATTCATTTTTCAAGAACAAGCTATTTATGTTACCAAAAGGTGACATCCTTTTACAGCAAATAAACTGTAACAGTCAATGGATTGACCATAAAACATCGTAACCTTAGGATTCCATTTATATACCTTTTTTATCAAAGGTACTTGAAACGGTTACTTTTGGTTTATAGTGGAAACCTTTTGTATGTTATCCCTCCATGACAGAAGCCTCATCAATTCATGTTACTCAGGCAGTACATGTACTGCAGCCTTAGGGTTTAGGGCAAAAAGGGCCCTTGCAATAGCTCCCAGGTGTTAGATTTTAGTTGGGTCATTGGGCAGCAATCCATGACCCGGGAGAGCAGAGCATCATTTCACAGTGGATTTTGCTCTTTGAAGGTTAATGAACAATTTGCGGGGGTGGCCCCTTGTGAAAGTGTGGGCGGATCCAGGAGGGGGGAAAATCATAATACGGGGGGGGGTTCAAATTAAAATGCTTTTGGATTGCTTTAAAGGTAACCAAGTGTTCGTCTTGTTACAAGGATTAAAACAGGTATAGTTTGTACTACCTACTGCGTATGGTAATGGAGATATTCGACAAAAAATCGTCAAATGTCAAAGGTCATCCCAAAGGTTAAATCTTTCTATTGCTCCGCTTTCTTTAAAAGCGGTTTCGAACCAAGTGTCGCTGGTTGCGCGCTCACTTGCTTATGATTGAAGTTTGGCAAAAATGATTAGAAAGAGAAACAATGCACTGGAGAGAAGTGTTACCACGGTCACATGGGCAAAGGTCACATGAGGTCACCAGGTCACATGAGGATCACCCACCCCGCCACCCCCCCGATATGCACCCGCCCCCGCACCCCTCCCTCCCCCTCCCTGACCCACCTTCCCCCCTAGGCCATCCCACCATGACCCTACCCCAGCACACCGATTTGTGAAGGGGCCAAAGGTGACATGAGGGCACCAAGGTCCACATGAGGTCATCAAGGTCAAATGAGGTCAATCAAGGTCACATGAGGTCATCAAGGTCACATGAGGTCACCAAGGTCACATGAGGCTCCCAATGTAACATGGGGAACAAGTCACATGGGTAACAAAGGTCACATGGTAACAAAGGTCACCAGTCTAGCTTAGTTGATAGCTGAACCTAAGAGTGCATGATATAACAACACATTCCTATGGGACAGGGACTCAAGCTCCTAATCAAATACAAGAAAATAAGAGTAGCAATGATATAAAAACCACATCCTTGGGAAAGACTCAATGCTCCTAATCACAAACAAGAAAATAGAGTAGCACTGATATTAAAAACGCAGTCCTATGGGACAGGACTTCAATGCTCCTATGCTCCTGGAGGTCATAAAGGTCACCAAGGTCACAATGGGTCACAAGGTCACATGGGGGATAACTAAGGCTCCATAGGGTCACAAAGGTCACATGGGGTAACAAAGGTCACAGTCACAATGTCACACAGGCACCAAGGCACACACGGTCACCAAGGTCACACAGTTTCACCAAGGTCACACAGTCAACAAGGTCACATAAGGTCACATGGGAGGGTAACAAAGGTCACAGTCACCAAGGTCCCACACCGGCACCAAGGTCACACCAGGCCACCCAGGTCACCTGGGGTCACCTAGAGATCATTTGGGGTCACAAGGTCACCATGGGGTCACCAATGTCTGATGGGGTCACCAGGTCAAATGGGTCACCCAAGGTCACATGGGGTCACAAAAGGTCGCATGGGGTCACAAAATGTCCACGTGGGGTCACAAAGGTCACATAAAGTCACCAAGGTCACAGTCACAAAGGCACACAAAGGTCACCACAGGTCACATGAGTCACCCAAGGCCGCGGAGTCACCAAGGTCAAATGCGGTCACCAAGGGGCAACATGCATGGTAACAAGGTACAAGAAGTCACTGGACAAGGTCAAATGAGGTCACCCGCCCTCGCCGACGCATCCCACCCTTCCTCGATGCACCCTACCCCCCAACGCACACCATCCTGACCCCACCCAAGATGCACACATCCGACCCCTCCCGACGCACACCCCACCCAAACCCTCCCCGACGCACCCCACCTCGCCACGGCCTCCACCCTCCTCCCTCCAACACCACAACCCTGCCTCCTCTCCAACACACACCCTGCCCCCCTCTCCAACACCCCCACCTTCCCCTCCCCAACCACCCCACCCTGCCCCCTCCCCAACACCCCACCATTCCCCCTCCCAACACCATATGGATTCACACCACAAGATGTATGGTAGAGTAGTTTTGCATGTTAGCAAGGAATTTGCATATCCGAGTACATTTGCGATTCACGAATTATGCATATTTAATTAGCGCATTTGCATACCTAAGCCGCAGTATCATGAATTTCAAATAGCAAAGAAAAGATGCGCACCAGAAGGGTTTTCGGGAGAAGTGAAGGACCAGTTTGCTATCCGATTTTTGGGTACCGTTTCCACAAAATATAGCGATTAGATGTCAGCCGATACAATGATGTGTGCATATTAATTAGTTCATTTGCATATGTAACTTGTTCGGAATATGCCCAACATTAATCAGGCCGAGAACTCTTTATCCCGCTTCCTTCCACCAAGTTACATCATTATAACGCCTTATGGAACTCCAGATAACTTGCACACAATCCTTGCTGGAAAAGGTTATCATTTTGACCGGCCATCTTAAGCTAATAATATTTCATGAATATGCAAAAAAAAATACAGCAAAAAGCTACAAATATATTCATGGCACCTCCCCACTCTATACCATACCAAGTTGAGTAAATCAGGGTAGCGTGAGCCAGCAGAGCATTTAAAAAGGTTAACCGAAATGCCTGAAAAATATGCCAAATAAGCTAATTAAATCATGAATATGCAAATAATGCAGCAAAAAGCACACAAATATTGCGGCACCTCACTCTATCATCCTATCAAGTTTGAAGTAAATCGGGGATAGCGTTTAGCCTACAGAGCATTTTTAAAAAGGTTAACCGAACATACGGACGGACATACGGACATACATACGGACACACAGAATTTGGACTAGTATACGCCTCCATGAACATTCGTTCAGGCGACACAAAAATGGGCTCAAATTGTTTAAAATTCCTCTAAGACTGCAACAAAGATATTTGCACCGTCTAACATATTTTTAAAATTCGGCTTTCAATAGAGGTCAATAGCATTGACCTTGTTTGTCATTTATCTCGATAACCATAAACAAAAGAGTGCTAACTACTTTTGATGCGATCCATGTGGAAAGGTTAATAATTTGAGACCATTTTGAAAGAAAACGGTGCAATATTAAAGATTTAACCTTTGGTGATGACCTTTGACATTTGACTATTTTTGTCTTATACCTCAGTAACCATACGTTGTAGGTAGTACAAACTATACTTTTTTTAATCCTTGTAACAAGACGTACACTTTGGTTACCTTTTTACAGCAATCCAAGCATTTTTCATTTTTGACCCCTGCATAATGAATTTCCCCCCTCCTGGATTCCGCCCACACTTTCACAAGGGGCACCCCTGCTAAATTTGTTCATTAACCTTCATAGAAAACAAATCCACTGCGAAAAGATGCTCTGCTCTCCACGGTCAAGGAATTGCTCCAAATGACCCAACTAATTTGGCAGATTAATACTTAACAAGAACACAACTGACAAATGGCAGCTATTGCAGATGGGGCCTTCTTGCAGTAAACCCTCGACATCTTGAAAATATGGTTAAGGATTCTTCCATCATCCTACAGCCAATTAAGGTAGATATTTGACAGTAGGAGGCAACCTTTTTAACATCCTTGTCATAAAGCCGTATTTAGATGGGGACCAACCGTTTTATCAAAATACTGTGATAGGCAATAGGCATGATCCACTATCACACTAAGCTGTGTTAACACCTAATCCATCCCCAACAGGGTGTTTGAAGTCAATCCCACAATGCACCAGTTTTGGGAAAATTCACTCAATAGGGTCATGTGATCCATAAAAATCCTATTCTTAATACAATGAAAACCCTGACTTTAACGCTATTTTAGCCCATAAAGCATAGTACGTAGGGAATTTTAGCATGATTATGAAATGTCTGTGGTTCTTAAAATTTGGAAACACTTTTTACATGTGTTTAGTACAGTACAGTATAGGCCAGCTATGCTCATGGGATTGATCAAAACACCATCTGCTCCATACCGGTGTGATCAAACAAAGTCGCATCAAGTGCTAATTCGATGTGATCCCCCATTGGCCAGTGGGAAATGGCCTCTTCACCTAAAATGTGCCAAAAATTTGAGGAAAAGAAAAAATAAACAAAATGGCCTGATATGGACTGTGTTGGGATACGGGTAGCAAAATACTTAGCAACTTTGAGCATACATGTAGGATGAATGTTATAGAAGTAATGGCGGATCCAGGATGTGAAAAAGTCAAAAATGACCGGGGGGCTGAAAGGCTGTAACTGGTCAAAATAGATCAAAATGGGCTTGATTTTGCAAGATTTGCAGAAATTGCCGGGTAGGCGCACGCTCCCTCCGCCCCCCTCCCTGGATCCGCGCATGGGAAGTTGTGAATGCCCTCTGAGTATGCAGAGTTGTCAACAGCATGTGGCCAGGCTTCCAAAGCGACCGCATTGGAAATAAGCTTCACTATTTTTTAGGCCTTTTTTAGGCTATCCTCTCTTTCGTTGTTACTCCATATCCCAAAAATTCCATTTTTACATCTGGTTAAATTGTGCAATGATTAATTTGTATGTATAATGGGAGAGGGAGGGAGAACAGAGGAAAGGGGGGGGAGGGGAGAGTTCGTCTGCCGCCTGTCGGAACCCACCCTTCGCGTCAGTCCTTTCCTCTTTTACTCTAGACATTCCCCCCCCCTATTCGTTTTTTACCCTACCTGCTGAACCCGCCAAGGAGAGAAGATGTATTTCTGCCTTTTTTGTATGAACAAATAGGACGGCGGTCCAAATAGGTCGGTCCGATGTATGTGATGGTTCTCGAATCATTTCTGAAGATGCACAATTTCAGTTTTTGTTTACATGCTCAACCTGAAAATGTATTCAGTCAGCAATAACAATATAAAACAATGTAAAAATAATTCCATGTTCACACAAGCGTCATTGTCCCATACCCCAGGACAATGTCCATTACCTCCAGGACAATGTCCATATCCCAGGACAATGTCCCATACTCCAGGACAAAGTTCCAAACCCCAGGACCAATGTCCCTACTCCAGGAATGTCCAATACCTCCAGGACAAATGTACCATACCTCCAGGGACAATATCCCATACCTGCAGGACAATGTCCCATATCCCCAGGACATGTCCCAAATATTCATTGTTAGGTCATTTTCCCAATGCCACAGGACAATGTCCATCATACCCAGGAAATTGTCCCATACTCCAGGACAATGTCCTACCCCAGGACAATGTACAATACCCCAGGACAATGTCGAATACCTCCAAGACAATGCCCAATACCCCAAGACAATGTCCAATATCTCAAGGGAAAGTGTCCCATACCTCCAGGACAAGTGTCCCATACCCTCCATGACAATGTCTTATACCTCCAGGACAATGTCCATTACCCCAGGACAATGTCCAATACCTCCAGTACGATGCCCCATACCTCCCGGGGACACATGTCCCATATCCCCAGGGCAATGTTCCCAACCCCAGGACAATGTCCACATGCCCCAGGACATGTCCCAGACCGCCAAGGCCATGTCCCATACCTCCAAGGACAATGTTCCCATCCTCCAGGACAATGTCCCAACCTCCCAGGACAATGTCCCATACCCCAGGACAATGGCCCATACCTCCAGTAAGATGCCCCCTACCTCCAGGGGACAATGTTCCCTATCCCCAGGACAATATCCCATAACCCAGGACAATGTCCAATAACCCAGAAACAATGTCCCATACCTCAGGAAAAAGTCCAACTCCAGGACACTGTCCATATACCACAGGACAATGTCCCATACCCCAGGAAAAGTCCCCACCCTGGGACAAGTCCCATACCTAGTACAATGTTTCACTATACCTCCACCGGACAAGGTCCCATAACCTCCAGAAAATGTCCCATATCCCAGGACAATGTTCCATTACCAACAGGTACAATGTCATACCAGGACAATGTCCTATACCCCAGGACAATGTCACAACCCCAGGACAATGACCATACCCCAGGACAATGTCCCATACCCCAGGACCAATGGTCCCATTCCCCAGGGCAGTGTCCCAGAACCCCAGGGCAAGTCTTATACCAGGCCAATGTCCCATACCCCAGGACAATGTCTGTTTGTATATGAATCTTTGAGAATCTGAACCTCGCATCCCTCCAGTTTCGGCCCTGTGTGACTTACAGGTCTCCAGATATTTTGTTCAAAAAAAGTTGCATGAAAATCATGAAAGTAGGTCAAATTATGCTAATTAATTTGCAAATTAGGACTTAAAATGAAAATAATGTTGTAAATCGAATCAGTTTGAGAATCTGAAACCGCACCCCCCACCAAGTTTCAGCTCTGGGTGACTTACAGATCTCCAGCTATTGTGTTCACAAAAAAGGTCATGAAAATCATGAAAATAGGTCAAATATGCTAATTAATTATGCCAAAATTAGGTATTAGAATGCATATGATACTGTTGTAAAATGAATCAGTTCGAGAATCTGTAACCCCCCACCCCTCCACAAAGTTTCAGCTCTGTGTGACTTACAGATCTTCCAGATTATTTTGTTCACAAGAAAAGCTCACGACAACCGACGACGCCGACGACGCCACACGAATCATGCTGCCAAAGGTCTTTTCCTATCGGACGACTAAAAAAACAGTTCTGAAGGGACAATTTCTCACTGCATGGAAAACTGCTATTACAGCTCGGAGACAAAGTTGGAAAATACCACACATGCATGCACACAAGCACACACATACCCACACACCACAAAACCCACACACCTACCACACATTTGCCAACACAACCAGGAACATGTACAGAAACAATGAACATGGACATGCTTTTTTAGACTTTTTGACATGCCTAACCAGGGACGTTTTTGACCTTTAACACACATTTTAAACATTTATAATGGAACTCAGGTCATTCAATACCATAACCAGAGGGTGTTTGGAAGCTCCCATGATGCATTGCAAGTGCCTATACTGTACTGTACTAAAACACTATGTCAGTACTTAGGGATTTAAAAAGTGTTCCAAAACTTAAGAACCACCAAGCATTTCATAATCATCAAAAAATTCCCAAGTACTAATGCATTGTGTGGGTTTAAATGAGCATAAAGTCAGGGTTTTTATGTGTTAAAAATAGGATTTTTATGGGATCACATGACCCATTGACGGTGAAAGTTCCCAAAAACTGGTGCATTGTGGGATGACTCAAAACACCCTCTACCATCAACTGAGGATGTTAACTTTAATTTAAAACCTTTAAAACAGTACTGTCAGTATGCAATGTATTGTGAAGTTTATTTGAACTAATTCCACATGGTAGGAAATTAGGGGAAGGACCAACTTGGAAGTTCAGGGAAGGAATGTAGACTTTCATAAAAACGTCCCCGTTTAAGGGCGATCACATGTGCTTGCAGGCACACACGCACGCACACACACCCACAATATCTCATCAATCTATCCATCTCCACCAGTCTGTCAAAAACACAATCTCTCCCTGAAGTTTTCTGTTCATATGTGATGTGATCAAGCAAAATGAGTCGGAAGTCGCAAATATTGATTTTGAGATACAGCCAAACAAAGGAGAAAATGTCTTTTGTTTCCTATTGTTTTGGCCACTCTTCAACTGCTTATATCTTTGGAATTAATTGGTCAATTTCAATGGGGATTTCAGCAAAATGTAGCTTTTTAAATGGTGCATACAGTTACATGAAAAAGTAAAAATCGAATCTGACCGACTTCAGACTCATTTTGCTTGATCGCATCACATATTATTTCATGCATAACAAATCCTCTTAGTCTCGGTCTGCTATGAAATTCCACTACACTTTTTCCTCCTTGGTGTATCAATATATAACTCCATTGCACCGTGACTACATTGTGTCCCAAAAGAAAATGCTTTAGGTAAATAAATATTTGTTATGCACTTTTTAATAATCTATTACCATACTCTTCCTATTAAGTGCCCATGCCTTAAAAAGCACCCATAAATAGGGGTGTACTGATCTGATCGGTATATCGGTATCAATACCGATATCAGTCGGATCAGATCGGTATCGTTGATCGGAAAATCTCCCCTTCTACCGAACATTCCATGACCGTGTGCGCCATGGCGTTCAAGCACAGTAGTTTAAACATTCTGGCATACAAACACAGTATAAACATTCCACTTTATTGTTCTAAAATTCAATTTTCTTAGTGCATTTTATATAGTGGTTATTACAAGGACGAATTATTATCATGGGTATATTGCTTTTGTTCATGAAATATCTTGTCTGAATAGCAAGTACAACAAGAGGACTTCCTTACATGTATAGTGTGTATTATGATATGGAAAATTCCTTACACGTTATCATAAAAAATATATATATCGTATCGTAATCGGGTATATCGGTTTACGAAAATATCAGTATCGGCCAATACTAATAAAATGTAGATCGGACATCACTAAACTACCCAAAAACAAAATTTCCGACAAAACTTCTGAATTATCTGTCCATATTAGTGTGCAAGTTACTTAGGAAACCAAACCAAAGATCAACATAACTGCAATCTTGGAATAAAGTGTTGGAACACTTTGTTGGATTTATGGAAAGAATTGACCCCCTTCTCCCTCAAGGCAGTGTTGATCTGAATCATGTTGTAAGCAGCCTCGACAGGTCCCCCAACATTGATTGATGGGGTGGGGAAGATTATGGTAAAGTGGAAGTGTTCCAATGACTTATACAGGGTGAGTCAAAAAAAACTTGACCCTGATTGTGTCCGCCATTTTTAATTTTTAAATAACATATATCTAACATATGTGGTATCTGCAGCTGCAGAAAGCTTATTATATTAGCTTTAATTTGCTGCAAAGATCATTCCAATCGGTTAAGTATAGGCCAAGCTACAGTCTTTTGAATCAAGAATCTGCAGTGAATGAATAGCCCGATTTCCTTCTGGACACTGATTTCCTTCGCTGAACGCCGTTCATTTCAATGTGAATCCGTGGACAGAGCAGAAAACCGACTACTTGATTCAAACGACAGTAGCTCGGTCTATACCTAACCGATGTGAATGATCTTTGCAGTAAATTAAAGATAATGGACACAGCTTTCAGATGATACCAAATATGTTAGATATATGTTACTTAAAAATTCAAAATGGCGGACACAATCAGGGTCAAGTTTTTTTTGACTCACCCTGTATGAGCCAAAGTGCTGCCTGCAAGGCAGCTGGTTGGGGAGTACCTTCAGAGGTACTCCCGAGTAGCTGCAGAGGTACTCACTCCACTACTGGTGACCTACATGTGTACCTGTCAGTTACCTAGAAGGCAACTTCAGAGTATACTATAGGAAGGGTACTGCAAAGTAAATTTAGCTACTGTGCACCTAATGGCTTGTAAACTTTGCCAAGTACTTAGTTGTAGGTACTGCATCAAAAATGCATCAAGGGAGTACCCTTGGAGTAGAGCTAAGAGTACATGGATCTGGGTTACACCGTGAATAAGAATCTGGCTGTGTACATTAATGAGGGAGGGAATTGTGGCAATTTCTGCTTGTGTAATTTTCATCAATTTTTAGCATTTACACTTGTTTTTAAATTTGCTTTTTAGCTCTCCTCCATAGACTTACACACAAAATAAAATGTTTGTGTGTTCTTAATTTCACGCTTGCTCAGAAGTGGGCAAAAGCATGAAAATTAACATAGGGTGAATATTTCCACCTCTACAGTACACACAACACACCTGCACAAGCCCACACCTGTGGTGTTTTATCAGTGGGTTCAATTTACCTAAATTTACACCCTGAATTACACAATTATTTACCTGAGGTATATAACCTATTCCACAAACTTCAAAAAAGAGATCCTGTTCTATCAACCCGTATCTCTGCTTGTTTTATGTATTCAAACCATCATTCTACTCTTTCACAATCAAAATAATAAAACTGCCCAGCAAAGACTTCCACTCCGAATGATTAGATCCCTCTCAGTATGTGTAATATGAACTGTAATTCACACTGTTTTACTCGGCAAAATGCCATTACTTTTATTACAGCTACCCTGGATCAAATGAAATAGCCTGTGTTATGTTAGCATAAAAGATTTATTTTCATTTCAAATATAATAAAATACAACTTTTCCTGTGCAAATCAATGTTTCTTGGCAGGCACACAGAGGAAAAATGTGATTAGAGCTGTAGCTCTGTGTGTCAAAAATGTGTTTCTATCTTCGTACGGCCTTGAAATAAGGAGAGTGACATATAGCATTCACGCAGTAGAACGTGCGATCGCCGTAAGCCGCAGCTGTAATTCACAAGCGTGTACAAAGTCGGCCTGCGCGATACACAGCACAATAGCTATGCGAAAAGCTATGACATATAGACGAACTATTATCAGTGGGATCTTAGAGGTCCAACATACAAAAGAGCACTTAAAACCAGACTAACCCAATAGTATTTACTCGCGAGTATTCTTTATTTCTCATCACATACTTTCACATTTCTTCATGGGTACCTGTGATCGTACTGTAAAAGTACATGTTAAGTAGCCGTTGAGTACCCACCGCATGAGGTACACATGAGGTAATCATCCACCTAGGAACACACAAATTACCCTGGGGAGTACCATGTGGGTAATCCCTGCAATGTAGTCTGAGCTCTGTGTGATTCTTGCGTAATCTCCCCATTATTAACAAATTTTTAGCATCTCTGGTTCTTAAATGGCACAAGAAATTTGCGACACAAAAGACACACACAGCAGTCAGACAACATGATCAATCAATACCCCTGCGTCATTTGTGATGACTGAAGAGTAATGGTGAAGTCTAGAGATATCCATACAATTAGTAGTTTGTATTTTTTTGTTTACACACACGGTAGGTCGGCATAACATGACAATCCAGCATCCATAAAGGTTTCTGTATGGTCCTATGCCAAAGGGACCCCAACCCAAAAACACCTTAGGTCTGATTACGTCAGCACTAATCCCATGGTATACGTAGTGATAGCAATGCATAAATTGAAATGGTCAATTTGAAAGAGTTTGCATGTTGTCTGTGTGGAATGCAACAATTAACAATGTATCGATATCAAATATTCCAAAGAAATTTTTTAAACCAATTGTTAAGGCCGATTCTTATGCCCAAAAGGGCCATCATTCAAATGATATGTGTGTGAAGTCTGATTAGCACTAATTAAAAAATAATTATAAAATAAAACCACATTAAACTTACCAAAAAACAAAATACATAGGAAATGCATGTTAATTTGAATCTTATTGAGTACGGTACCAAAAAATTCTGAAAGGAGACCTATCTGTTCATACAAGTTGAATTTTGAGATGTGACCACTTTTACACCAAACCTGAAAAAGTTTATTTTGAATTTTGTTACCATGACACCCAGACCAGGCACAAGTGCAATTTGAGAGCCTTCAACCCAAAATGAGTAAGAATTAAAAATAGTCACCCCAAAATACCCCATTTTTAAGTTTCAATTAGATTAGAAATTTGTTGTTTTTGACATTTATAAATGAGTATTTTTGTGCAGTACACCACATCAGAAAATAATTTAGTAAGAACTGCCCTGGGTAACCAAATAAAATGTTAGAAAACATTGACCACAAGGTTAACATACAAGGCCAAAAGCCATCCAGGGTGATACCACGGCAACTTACAATCATCACTCTATATCGACAGTTCAGCCATTTTCTCACACATTTTAGCCATTCTAGCAAATATAATATCAGAAAATAAGGGAGGGAAGGAAGCAAGTGCAAAAGTAACTAAGACTCCTAACTTTGGTCAAATATAAGGGGAAAACAATGCATAATGCACAGAAGCTGTATGGATTATGGCTGTCATTCCAATTTTTGGACTTCTCGGTGGATAACATTTTGCCCACTTATGTCTGAAATTTCTAGTAATTATACCAATCAAAATGGGGGGAAAATTGATTGACTGCGATTGTGTTACGATTTTCATCATGATACGTGGTATGAAAAGCGTTGTTTACGATGAACATCCCTTACAATTCCTTGTTCATTCAGGTATCGATTTTTAAACTAGCCTGACTGTCTTGGTTTATAAGCGGTAAGGGGAAATATTGTAGCTGTGCGTATCAAAGATTTTCTAGTGCTGAACAAGATTATTATATAAATTATGTCACTGACATAGTTCAGAGACTCACACACTACATTCTTCATTTTTAAGTTTTAATCTTGATTGAATGACCTTGAACCCAATACCCCATCTCTAAAATTTCACACTGATATTTCAATACATATTGATATTGTTGAAGTGGACAATATTTTGGTGTCTGTGCCAGTGGAAAGCTTTTTCTCATTTACCCTGTGAAATCTTAGGACTAAAAGATGTTTGGTTTGGATGTTATGAGCAAAACGTGCCCCCCATGGGAGCAAAAAACCTAATTTTCTTAAGTCCCACTGAATACTGTGTAAAAGGTAATATTGGCACATTTTTGCTAATAACATACATAAATCCAGGCGGGGAAAGTGCAGAAATTGAGCTCACTGTTCATTGCATTCATACCTGTTATAGCAGGGGGTAGGGCATGACCTGCTCGATTTGGGCATTATGGATTTCCAAAAGGTAATTTGGGGAACTGCTCCGTGCATTTACTATGGCAATCTCTGTCTCAGTTACATTACAAAATCTCTTAGTTCGATACATCTTAGTCATATCAGGATAATTTTGGAATAAATTATTGACTTCAAAATCTGTCAGGGTTAGTGGATTAACCCCGCTGAAAAAAAGTGAAATTTCCAATAACAGTAATTTAGATTTAAAATATTCATGACCAGGCCTATCCTTTAGTCAAGTATGTGTGTAACCGTTTGGTGTAACCGTTCGATATACGTAAGAGCGCCCTTCTACCGTTAAGTCTTTGAAAAAAGACTAGCACTCGGGTTACCCAAGATGTTGATGCCGTTTTGAATTCATTGTTGCTGTTAGGTTGGCATGTCCTACCCCCCCCCTTGGGTTATAGGGACTACTTCCAAAGGTCTCTGCATTTCAATAGGTCCCCTACAATATTCACAATCTTCTTGTATAATAATCTTGTTTTGAAAAATTTGATATGCTATTATCAGGCCAAGTCAAAACACTGCAGCAGTTGTTTTATTCTACTTGTAGAAACCTTTCACGGGTCCTACAAAAGTTTGATCTCATTTTTCAGGTGTTTCCAAAAACAAAATCAAACACCGACAAGATTGACTTTGGGTGGTAAATTTTAGGTTCCCCCTTTTTGGAGTATGGAACGCATCGTTTCAATTTTCTAGAGCAGAATTCTGCTCTTTCTTGAAAAAAAAAAATACTGCTAATTAAAACTTGTGAGATACCCCTGGCAGGGAGCAAATATGCAAATGAGCTTGTTAAAGACTAACTCAGAGATTTTGAGATACAATTTTTTGGTGTAAAAATTGAAAATAGTCATCTGGAACTAAAGAGAGTCACCTAAAATGCTCAATTCCAAAGTTTGAGACGAATTGGATTTTTCGTTTTCATGAAGTAAACATTTATGTATGTGTTAACAGTGCCATAGGATACTGTGTAAAACAAAAATTCCGGATCCGGAATTTTATATCAAAGTTGCGATTTTCCATATGAAGGACTTCGATTTGAGCTTAGCTATTTCACACAGTGATCAGTATATGGGCAAGCATTATGTATATGCAAAAACCCGATTGGTTTGAAAATTGAGGGCTCCCTCCTTGGGAAATCTGAGTCAGCCTTTAATATGTGCAATGTACTTGTAAAAATCCATCAGAAGACTTCTGCAGTGCATTGGGATTTAACACTATGCTCTTGTGATATTCTGTTTTCTACTTGAGGCACTACAGTGATCCACCCAAGTGTATTTCAAAAATATTTCAAAATTTGCAGGAGTATCTTTAAGTTAAGGCTATGTCTGTAGTTTTTTTTCCAAATGAAAATTGACCAAAGGGAAGAAAACCATACTTTTGAAAGATACAAATCTCCATTCAATTGCATGTTGCATTAAAGGGGGGGGGGGTCTACGTTTTTTTACCCCGACCTTCAACTGCAATTTTCTTGAC
Source organism: Ophioderma brevispina (assembly GCA_023653785.1). Taxonomy (NCBI): domain Eukaryota; kingdom Metazoa; phylum Echinodermata; class Ophiuroidea; order Amphilepidida; family Ophiodermatidae; genus Ophioderma; species Ophioderma brevispina. The sequence continues at coordinate 8,948 of JAMKCH010009755.1, read as the reverse complement.
TTTACCAATATATTACTTATGCATGTCTATCATATTGTAGCCCATGTTGAAAAGTTTAGAAAAATGGTAAATATTTTGATTGTGTTGTCATGGTAACTGAACAGGCCTCTGATTGGCTAAACACGGGAACAAACATAACTGCTTACTGGTAACTTGCATTAACACCATACTTGGGGAGAAGGTGCATGGGTATATATAGTGTGCAGACAACCATGGAACCGGATTTTGTAATATGTGATCATAATAATTAAAAATTATATTTGCTTAAAAATCACAGGGTGAGCACTTTTTACATACAAATGTATACAAAAATGCATCGAACTTGCAAGACTTGCTTGCTTAAATCGAGCATAAAATTTGAACGGAATGTCCTATTTACTTCAAACAATTTAATGAAAGCTGAAAGTTTAAACACTTTCCTATCATGATATAATCTCAGCTACTAGACTCACTTTGTTTTAATTTAAGTGTTCATAAGGACAACGATGCCTAATATATCCAATTTATCCTTAGTACGCTTCTGTCGGTCTTTCACTTGTAGAAAAGTTGTAGGGTCTGTGAGGTACCTAACTTATATTGATTTATACAGACAATTAAAAATATGATTTTTTTTTTAATTTTTATTTTATTTCTGATTTAGCAAATCCACTGATAGTGCCTTTTAATTACTGAATGGGCAATGTCATCCCCAATGCCTGCTGGGAAGGCTCCTGGAAATCCTGATAAAACTGAATTATGTTAAAGGGGGATGGCCCAATTTATGTATAGTTTCACTTGATAAATGGCTTCACCCAAAACTCCATCTGTAATTTTGGCGCCGATTATTTCAATTCCGTTTTGATGTGAGAGCGATTTTGTCTGTCTTAAGGTTCAGGGGCTTTGAGATGGCTTCCAAAATGACCGCACGCAGCCATCTTAAAAAAACACTGAATTATGTGCTATAACCTACCAGAATTCTTAACCTGGGTGGTTTAAGTTCCCTTTTTACACACCTTCCCGTTTTTTTTTTACAATTTAAATAGTACAAGTTGAACTAAGTGGGTGGGCAATTCACTCAAAAAAACATCCAGTCTGAAAGAGCAGTGTACGAACCGTGATAATTTTACCAGCGTAACTTTTATCCCTTACTTCTAATGGATGGGGGGGGGGGGGGGGGGGGGTTTCCCATCTGGCATGGGCTGTCCTTGGATTAATAAACAAATCCACGTTCATGAAGCACAGATATCCACATGAGATGAAAATTCAGAGCGATAAATATTTAACGAATCCGACGTCACGGTTTCTTAAGAAATTAAATATGATACACCTTGATCATTTCCATTATTTGATGTGCCTTTAGGGCTATGGCCTTGAGCACTGACGTGAGTCACAAGTTTACACTTTTCTCACAAGATTATCAGTGCTCCCATTTGTACTTTGACAAATCAATGTTTACCATAAATTATTGGTACCATACTGATTTTCATTCAAATTTAATCACTATAATAAAGGGAAAATGTGTCCGAATAGGAATGATATTTTTGGCGCATATTTTTGACAGAGTTTGTGGTTTTATTTTGCAGGGAAAAAAGGTCCCCTCCTCAGTTTTTCATTTGGAAAAACAATTTTTCAGGATATCGGATTTTAAAAATAGCTGACTGTCTTGGTTGATAAGCGGTAAGGGGAAATATTGTAGCTGTGGTATCAAAAGATTTTTAGTGCTGAACAAGATTATATAAATTATGTCAGAAATAGTTTCAGAGACTCACACACTACAATCTATTTTTAAGTTTTATTTTGATTGAAGACTTGAAACCAATACCCCCATCTCTAAAATTTCACACTATATTCAATTACAGATTGATATTGTTGAAGTGGGACAATAATTTTGGTGTTGTTGGAAAGCTTTTTCTCATTTACCCTGTGAAATCTTAGGACTAAAAGATGTTTGGTTTGGATGTATGAGCAAAAACGTGCCCCATGGAGCAAAAAACCTTCTTAAGTGCCCACTGAATACTGTGTAAAAGGTAATATTGGCACATTTTGTAATAACAGACATAAATCAAGGCGGGGAAAGTGCAGAACTTGAGCTCACTGTTCCATTGGCAGTCATACATGTTTATAGCACGGAGGGGCAGGACATGGCCTGCTCGATTTGGGATTATGGATTTCAAAAGAGTAATTGGGGAACTGCTCCCCGTGCATTATATGGCAATCTCGGTCTCCAGTTACTTACAAAAATCCTCTAGCGATACATCTTAGTCATTATCATGATAATTTTGGAATAAATTATTGGACTCAAAATCTGTCAGGGTTAGTGATTAACCCCGCTGAAAAACGTGAAATTTCCAATAGTAATTTAGTTTAAATTATTCATGACCAGGCCTATCCTTTAGTCAAGTATGTGTGTAACCGTTTGGTGTAACCGTTCGATACGTGTAAGAGCGCCCTCATACCATAAGTCTTTGAAAAAGGACTAGCAACTAGGGTGACCAGATGTTGATGCCGTTTTTGAATTCATTGTTGCTGTTAGGGTTCAGCATGTCCTACCCCCCCCCCCTTGGGTATAGGGGACTACTTCCAAAGGTCTCTGCATTCCAATAGGTCCCCTACAATATTCACAATCTTCTTGTATAATAATTGTTTTGAAAAAATTTGTATTGCTATTATCAGGCCAAGTCAAAACACTGCAGCAGTTGTTTTATTCTACTGGGAAAACTTTCACAGGTCCTACAAAAGTTTGATCTCATTTTTCAGGTGTTTCCAAAAACAAAATCAAACACCGACAAGATTGACTTTGGTGAGTAAAGTTTAGGTTCCCTTTGGGAAGTATGGAACGCATCGTTTCAATTTTCTAGAGCAGAATCTGCTCTTTTTTGAAAAAAAAAAATTACTGCAACTTAAAAATTGTGCGCTCCCCCTGGCAGGGAGCAAAATAGCAAATGAGCGGGTTAAAGACTAAACTCAGAGGAATTGTGGATACAATTTTTTGGTGTAAAAAATTGAATAATAGTCATCTGCGACTAAAGAGAGTCACCTAAAAGGCTCAATTCCAAAGTATTGAGACGAATTGGATTTTTCGTTTCATAAGTAAACATTTATGTTAACAGTGCCATAGGATACGTATAACAAAAATTACGGACCCGGAATTTTTATTCCAAAGTTGCGATTTTCCATATATGAAGGGGACTTCGATTTGAGCTTAGCTATTTCACACAGTGATCAGTATATGGGCAAGCAATATGTATAGGCAATAAACCCGATTGGTTTGAAAATTGAGGGCTCCTCCTGGGAAATCTGAGTCCAGCCTTTAATATGTGCCAATGGTACGTGTAAATCCATAAGAAGACTTCTTGCAGGGCATTGGTTTAACACTATTACTATGCTCTTGTGATATTCTGTTTTCTACTTGAGGCACTACAGTGATCCACCCAAGTGTACAAAAATTTTCAAAATTTGCAGGAGTATCTTTAAGTTAAGGCTATGTCTGTAGTTTTTTTCCAAATGAAATTGGCCAAAGGGAAGAAAACCATACTTTGAAAGATACCAATCTCCCATTCAATTGGCCATGTTGCATTAAAGGGGGGGGGGTCTAGGTTTTTTACCCGACCTCAACTGCAATTTTCTTGGACTTTGACCCCCCCCAATATTATTGACTTATGCATGTCTATCATAGTGTAGCCCAATGTTGAAAAGTTTAGAAAAAGGTCACTATTTTGATTGTGTTTGTCATGGTAACTGAACAGGCCTCTGATTGGCTAAACACGGGAACCAAAAAACCAACTGCTTCATGGTAACTTGCATTTACACCATACATTGGGGAGAAGGTGCATGGGAAAAGTGCGCAGAAAACCATGGAACCGGATTTTGTAATATGTATCATAATAATAAAAATTCTATTTGCTTAAAAATCACAGGGTGAGCATTTTGAATACAAATGTATACAAAAAGCATAGAACTTGCAAGGACTTGCTTGCTTAAATCGAGCATAAAATTTGAACGGAATGTCTATTACTTCAAACAATTTAATGAAAGCTGGAAAGTTTACACACTTTCCTATCATGATTAAATCTCAATTATCGCGAACTAGGACTCACTTTGTTTTAATTTAAGTGTTCATAAGGACAACGATGACTAATATATCCAATTTATCCTTAGTAGGCTTCTGTCGGTATTATCACTTTGTCGCAAACGTTTGTTAGGTATGTGAGGTACCCGAATTATATTGATTTATAACAGGACCAATTAAAAAATATGATTTTTTTTTTTGAATTTTTATTTTATTTTTGTTTAGCAAATCCTGATAGTGCTTTAATTACTGAATGGGGCGATGTCTCCCCCAATGCACTGTGGAAGGATCCTGATCCTGATTAATAAACACTGAAGTCAGGTGAAGGGGATGGCCACCTAATTTAGTTAGATAGTTTTCATCTTGATAAAATGGCACTTCACCCCAAACTCCATCTGTAAATTTTTGCGGATATTTCAATTCCGTTTTGATGTGAGAGCGTTTTGTCTTGTCTTAGGTTAGGGCTTTTGAGGGGCTTCCAAAATGACCGCAAGCACGCCATCTAAAAAACACACACAGATATGTGCTCTATAACCTAACAGAATTACCTGGCTGGTTAAGTTCCTTTTGACACACCTTCCCATTTTTTTAAATTTAAACTCAGTACAGTGAACTAAGTGGGTGGCAATTTCACTTCAAAAACATTCCAGTCTGAAAGAGCAGTGTACGAACCGTGATAATTTTACAAGCGTAACTTTTATCCCTTACTTCTAATGCGATTCCATCTCTGCATGGGCTGTCCTTGGATTTAATAAGCAAACCAGTTGCAAATGACGCCAGATATCCACCTGAGATGAAAATTCAGAGCGTGATGAAAATATTCACTGAATCCGAACAGTCAATGTTCTTAAGAAATTAAATATGATTAACCACTTGATCATTTCCATATGGTGCTGTGCCTTTAGGGCTATGGCCTCTGAGCACTGACGTGAGTCACGGTTTACACTTTTCTCACAAGAAATCAGTGCTCCCATTTGTACTTTGACAAAATCAAATTTTACCATAATTATTGGTACCATACATGCATTTCATTTAAATGTAATCACTATAATAAAGGGAAAATGTGTCCGAATAGGAATTATATTCTTGGCGCATTTTTTGACAGAGTTTGTGGTTTTCTTTGCAGGTGAAAAAAGGTCCTCTCTCTGAGTTTTTCAATTGGAAAGATATTTTTTTCAGGTTTTCTGTATAAAATTGAAGAAATTCACAATTGTAAGATTTTTAATTAAAAAGTGGAATAGTGATCAATTATACTCCCACAATACCACCATTAAATACTTCATTGCATGGATCCAAAATACAAAATCTACACATTCAGAATGTAATAGAGTCACTATAGGTTTGCATTCACTATTCACTATTCAGGGTGCTATATTTGTGAATGCAAAATTTTTACAAGCTTGCATAAATTCAACCTATCAACACACAGGTATCTTTAAAGTTAAATTCAAAGTTAACAAACGCTACCACTCTACCGAATAACAGTTAAACATTTTTGGTAAATTTGCAATTAAAGGAGCATTTCGTGATCCACAACCTCGTCCCCCGACTTACCTAAAAAAAGTTGAGATTTTTATACCATCTAAACCGCTAGCCTTAGTAATCCACGTGTACCTAATCTTACGTGCAAATTCGGTCGTATCTGTAAGAAATTTTGCAATTTTGAATTTTCTGTCCGTAAACGGACAGAAATTACACTAGTAGCCTATGAGACCGTGGGAAACAAACAACTGCTCACAACACAAAACCGCAATATAGAGATCAACTCTAATATTGTGAATAAGCTTTTCTTAGGGATATCTAGTGAACAATGACTAAAAAAGAAGGTGCTGAAGTCACAAAATGCACCTTTAATTATGTATGCTGCAAAACTACAAGGTTGTGTCCAGAAATCTCAAGATCTGGGGGATCTAATGACCACTGTTAAAAGTTTCATATTTAAAGGTGCAACGAGAGATTTTGAGGCACCCAATATTGTGTCATAATAGTAATTTCATATAGATTTGACACTCAATAGATTTCTTATCTTGTGTTTGGCTACAAAAATGTCTTAGAAGAGAGAAAACATGTGATTTTGATTTGCTTATATTTCAATGTCAAAACATAGGCTGAATTTCGAATTTGCTCCTATACGAAATTAGAAATTTAACAATTTTGTACCAAAGAAACGTTTCTCAGCTTAACCCTTTCAGATGGGGATATTTTTGATGGAAAGCTTTACATCAGGGTAAAAATCAGTACTTTCGATTTTTTAGGGACACCTGATTTGTGAAATCTCTCGTTGCACCTTTAATATTGATAGACTCAGTTTGCTGTACAGGATTTCTGCAGATCAAAAACTACCTGAACCTTACACAAATAAATGTTTAAACAATTCTGGTTATATAAATTACTGAAGCAAAGCATGATGGGTAGCTGTGGTTATCTCCTATGCGATATGATGATACAAGATAAAATAATTTCAAGGATTTAGGGCAAAAAGGCCCCATCTGCAATAGCTGCCAGGTGTTAGATTTGGCAGATATAACACTTAATAAGAACACAAATGACAAATGGCAGCTATTGCAGATGGGGCCTTCTTGCAGTAAACCCTCCATTTGTGATTGTACGGTGGAATACGAAATGAGATACTAAGTATGTGATATCTGATGATTTTTTTTTTAAAATCAGCTCAGGGTTATAATTTTATGAAGGGTTTCATAAAACTTTCTCAGCTGAAATTGGGCTTGGTTTTCCTGCTAAAAATCAGTGCATAGTGCAAACTGTTCCATTCACAAGATTTCTGTTGCTATGCTATAGGAAGCATTTCATGCCCTGGTGGTAATCCCCATATTAAGGGAACCAAGTTAGATTATGGAGACTGAGTAAATTAAACAGTCTAAAAAAATCTTATCTTGGGAAAAACTATGATTTCCTTTAATTGCTTTTTTAGCAAGATTTTGACTATAATTTGATTAAAAGGGGATTCCCCCCCTCCTGATCACAACCTTGGAACAAATAATTGACAGTTCTGAACTTCATTGTTAAGAGCAGACAAATTATGCTTTTATTATTGGCTTAACTGAACATGCAACAGTACTAAAGTGTGTTCACTATAAGATGAAACATGACCTTTGATAAAGTACATTGAGATAACACTAGGGAAGACCAGGGTCATAATGTAATCCTAGGGTAATACACTATATAAGCTATAGTGTATTTTAGTACAACTTGGAGCCTCTCCTCTGACAAAATGTGTAGAATATAAGTGGCAAAAGAATTGGGTCATGTTCCACCTTATACTGAAAAGGGTATAGTGAATAACTTCAACTTGGCATTGACAAAACCTTCATCACATGGTCAAAACATCCATAAAACATACCCGTTTCTATGGCAACCATCATAACTTTTTTTATTACAAAAAATGTATTGGTTTTTTACACCTTGGTTAACTTACAGTTAAGGGTTAATTAAATTTTCCTATTTCAGTAAAACTGTAAAATTTACTAGTCAATATACGGGGAGAATGTGGTGAATAGAATGAAAACAACGGGCAAATGCTCTATTCTTACACTTTTGTTACCTGCTTTGATCAAAAACAGTTTGAAAAATACCTGGGGTTTTATTGGAAACTCAAGTGCTATTATTTACTTTTGATATCACTTTGAATTGAGGAGCAATTTCATTGTTGGCAAACACGATATTGGACTATTGGTACTATGGTTAAATTTCACAAGTCACACAACAGACCGAGATACAAGCCAGCGATTGTTTCATTATGGAATCATAGTTTTTGAGGAAGTTCCTGCTCGGTAGAGCTAAAAAATTGAGAAATTTGATAAATTGTCAAGGAACCAAAAGTGTTAAAATACTGCAAGGTAAATTTGCAAACCTCCCCCAGCTGGGATACAACACATAATGGAAATAGTCCAGAAAACTCCTTTAAAATGTAAGTGCATGGGTACAACATCAACAAGTCTTATGCAGAGAATGTTATTCAGTCAACATGAAATTTGACTCCAATTTATTATACTCTGTATGTAGCTTGGATCTATCTGGGCATCTTCAGAGCAAATCTGAAGGTCATAAAATTTCCCCTTTAATTGGGTAGACGTTTCATATAATATAGAAGTCCCATTGAATCAAATGAGTATTGCTATTCATTCCGTCACGCGCTACTGACAACGCCATAACAGCGCATGGCGAAATCATTGTCATACCTCAATTTGCATCAATGGGACTTCTAATATGAAAACGTCTCCTTTAATGTGGGTGCGTTTGACCCCTGGATGTACTTTGACCTTTAAAATGTGAATATCCCCACAGACTACTGTTACCAAGTTTGGTTGAGATAGAAACCTTACTTTTCATATCATCACACTATGAAACAGTCAACCCAACCCAAACGGGGCATAGCTTACATAATATGCCATTTTAACATGTACGCCATGCATCATTTGACAGTACATCTGACAACATCACCATACACCTTTGGACCTAATTTTCATTGTGATGATATTTACTTCCAATCATTCAGTAGGCTTGGTGTCAATTTATTAATGGATACGACTTTCATTCACAGTCTCAATAAATAAATGTGGCTCTTTAAAATTCTAAGACTTAAAGGTACGCCCCAGTAGCAAATTAGGTCAAATTGTTGTATTCAATACCAGTTATGAAAATCTCTTCATAACCACCACGTAAATTCCCATTTCCCATTTCCCTGGCCAACAAGAGACATACTCGTACTTCCTTGTCAAGTGCCTTACATAATATTCACATCCAAGTATTTAGTAGCATTTCATACATTGTAGAGTGGGTATTTTGGGGTTCTTTATTTTTCCTACATGTACTTCTTCTAAGTCAACAAGTAGAGCCTAGGCGTAAATCCCGGGGATGGGGGGATAATCCCCCCCAATTT
>JAMKCH010009754.1:0-29087 GCA_023653785.1 Ophioderma brevispina | reverse complement strand
GCGCTCCGGAATTACCTTAACATTCTTCAATAATTCCTCTGCCTCTTACCCACTAGCACAAAATCATCTCTGCAAAAAATGCCTCATTCTCCTCCTGAGCTCTATGTCACTTTCCTTTTGTCCTCTTTCTTGACCATGTATTGCAATGCATCATCTCTTTCTCATCACAAAACTCAAGCAACATTCTTCCTTCCAATTCCTCTCTCCAAACCCATTTCCTCCATGAACACCTTCGAAACCTTCGATCCTTTTCCCCACATGCCCGTAAAAAGCACCAAAACACAAGACCAATTCACCAACACTTTTCACCTCCATTCCTCCGCAACTCGTCATAAAACTGTTCATTTTCTTCACGCTTCCTTCCACACTGGCGCATAACCACATATCAACCGCACTACCTTCTTCTCGAAAACCATTATAACTGTTATCACCCTATCCCTCTTCCTTCTCACCACCCTTTTCACATAGCTTCCTCGGTTCACCATAGCTCCTCATGTGACCATTTCCCTACACGAGTCATAATTAAATGTCACAAGTTGTATCTTTATATGAAATTTTCAAATGAATAGTTGGACTAGTAACAAATCATGTGGGTGGTAAAGATTTTTGTCTGTGTCATTTCCTGAGGCTTTTTGGGCAAATGCCACTTCTAACATCTAGTAAAATTTCAAAGTAGGGTGGGAGGGGTGAATAAGCAGAGGCAATGGGCAAATTTACCCCCGCTAAAGGCAAATGCCCTGGTTTCTGAAACCAAACTGTGTACATTTGCATAGACCGAGGCAATAAAATAAAAAAAAACAAAAATTGCTCCTGGATATAAAATCCTTTATATAAGCCCTGGGTTGAAAACATGCAATCAATAGGAACGTTTACATTTTTCTTGAAGAGGTACATGTATGGTCCCACCTTCAAAAAATCCATTTTTGAAGAACCTTGTCTGTTTACCGAAAAAAGTTTGATAATAGTAATTTTGTACACAGTCTTGGAGAGTTTTAGAAGTGTAATTCCACAGGCCAATGACCGAGTTACTTTAACTACTACTAAACCAAAGTTTTAAATCCGGTTTTGTCCCCGTCAACGGGGGTGGCCGGATTCACATCACATTTGCATCACCGCCCTTCTCCTTCCTTCCCATTTCAACCCATCATGCATCCCGTCCATCCTCAACCCAACAATCCTACTCTCCGCCTCCACTTGTTTCTTCAGGTCTTCTTTTGGACTCCCTCCTCTTCAAACCGCTTCCCTCAAACTCAAAAGCCCTCTTAACACAGGCTCGTCATCCTTCCCTCAACCCATGCCCATACCACGTACCTATTCGTCCCCCTTCGCCAACCGGTTCCAGTGCCTCTCCAGACCCAACTCTGAATCAAGTCCGCCGTCTTAATCCTGTCCATGAACTTCACCACCACACATCGCTCTTAATCCTATCATTGCTCTCTCTGTCTCCTCAAAATCCCCATCTCATTTCGCTCAGACAATACGTGTCTCACTCCCATACAGCATCACTGTCTCACCACAGCTATGATACACCATTTCCTTTCATCATCAAAGGATATATTTTCCCATGCAAAACTCCCAACATCCCTAAATTCACCCACCCAACTCACTCTCGCTTGTCCAGCCACCTCACATCTCCACCAACCCCACTAACCTTATCCCTAGGTTAGTGAACTCCTTCACTGACTCCACCCCAACACACACTTGCCTCCTGTTCCACCACCCTCACATGACCTTTCACATTTCAACACACAAAATCTTTTGCCAAACTAGGGGTCACTCTCATCTTTGTGATCTCCCATGGATCCATTCCCACATTTCTCACACCACACTGAATTTGCTTTTAATCTCTTCCCACATGACCCCACTATGGGTCTAACCTTATCGCTACCACCTCCCTTTCCGCCACACTCCCAGCACTTTTGTCTTTCAAAGGTTTACTTTCAGACTCTTACTCTCGAAAGCCTTTTTACATTCCAAAACTTCTCTCAGTCCCTCCAAGGTCTCACTATTAAAACCAAGTCATACGCATACAACATCTCACTCAGCAAACCTTCTTTTGCACTCGTTGACCAAATCATACAATTGCAAAAATCAATGGCGAAGCTACAGACCTTGATGCACACCCCACCTTGACCTCCTCTGACAAAACAGAACCCACTATAACTATCGTTTGGGTCCTTCATCCCCCCCCCTACAAACTCATCACTGCTCTAACCAAGTACTTCGGTATCTCTCTCTTCCTCATAGCCCACTCCATCACTTTCCTAGGTACCCTATCAAATGCCTCTCCAAGTCTACCAAAACAAATATACAGCTTTTCTTTAAGTGGGTCTTTATCAATAATACCGTATACTGACCTTTGGTAGTCTTCTCGGAGGTATCAAATCTCTTTAAGGTCCATGTGCCATCCATATTAATCCTGTGGTGACAACCTATACAAGCTAAGGTTAACACAAATATTACAGAGAGGATACAGGTGGCACATATACGCAATGCCGGGGGTCTGAAAAAAAGAAAAAAAATAAAAAAATTAAAAAAATTAAAAAAATTATTATTTTTAACTTCAATGCATTTATGGTTCTGTGATTATTTATTTATTATCTCTACACTTAAACCCTTTACCAGGACCGTGCTAGGCACAATTCACAGGCACTCACACACCAGGGAGTTTTAGCGATAAAGATGGCAATTACTGACATTCCCGGTCGGCAAACGTTGGGGCCACATGAGATGATTAGGGTTGCAGTTCATTGATAAACGGGCTCCTCGAGGCGGCGAGCACTCTGGCTAGAAAATCTAGGGCGTCTGAGGTCAGAATTGCTATGTCTGCTACAGCTGAGAGGAAAAAACAGAAGGAAAAGGGGACATGGTAAGGATAAAAAAAAACTGGAAAAAATGAAAGTGAAGATCTGGGTAAGATAGTTCGTTAGTGTACCCAAAGATCGGGGAAACATGTTAAGTCCCACAGATTTTCCTACTGATATGATTTATTTTGATGGGTTTGGTGTGGTCCCCCCCACCTCTTGAACTTGTGTCTGCTGTACAACAGAAAGGGCCCCTCTAATTAGTGTAGAACCGCGTTCACATCGGAAGGTTTGACCGGGCCAAATTTAAGCTTATCGGATATGGATCAGAGATCGCCAAAAGTTCTCCCTACCGATCTACCATGAACCGATCCAACCAGTACTACAAAGCCTAGAAAAAAACGGCAAAACCTCATTCAAACTCCCCTTATCTGCCAAATGAAGACCTTAGGCCTATATGTTTTTGATTTGATTTACTCAATCTAGCATTTAGAACAACCAGAGTCATCAGACAAACATTCACAATGGTAACTACAAATATGAAGCGTCGTGTGTTTTGTATTCGCAATGTAACCCTAACACTGCAGGCTGTATATTGTGAGGACGTACTACAGATCACAATATACCACAACTTTCATCATACTTGCACTTCCATAGACCACAAACTACCACAAAATTTGATTGTGGTATATTGTGGTGTATGCTTAGTAGTTAGATAAATCAGAACTATACCAAATTGGAGTAACTCATCATATACTACAATATACCACAGTAATAAACAAAAAGCTGCACCATAGGCCACAATGTACAGGGCTGCCAAGAGAAGTTGCGGGCCCAGGGGAACCTTGGTGTTATAGGCTTACATGGGCGCGGGTCGGGTGCGGGATGTACGTGAATGTACCACACTTTATATGTCAATGATAAGATCACATACCACAAACTACCACAAAATATTGCAGGTTCTGTAACTATCATATACCACAATATACCACAATATTACCTTGTGTGCTTTTTTGTGGTGTAGAGCTTTGTTAGGGGTTAAGTTGACATGAATGCACATGTCAACAATACCTGGGAATTTCCCGTACATTCTTAATGATGAAACAACATTCCTGATTGGCTGAGGTATTCTTTTCATTTTATTAAAAATTTAATGCAAGTTTGTTGAATTGAGACAAAACGTTTCAACACAAGTCATAACAACATATCATAGTTTTTTATGATAATTATGATAATTTATAGAGGGGTATATGTGATATTTCATTGTTACTTTTATCCTATTTGGTGAAATATTCTAGTAATTCATGAACTCTCCAACCATCATGCATTGTGCGAACCCGGAAATCACCTAATCAAATATGGCTGCCCGGCTGAGTTAATTGCTGTCGGCGGCCGACTGCAGAAATGATGCGATAGGGAGGGGTATCATGGAGCTCAGAAAATCTGAAAAATATAGTTTTTTCCACGTTTCTGTGTAAAACTGGTAGCATTTCAAGTAGATTGTAATTTGATGATTATAGCGTAAGTAATAAAGAAAGTACATAAAATTTCAGAGAGCAAATTTTACAGTGTACAGAATACTAATGTGCAAATCTCATAGGTTACGGACATCGCCAGAGAATCGGTATCTGAATCGGAATCGGCCGATCAAACCTAAACATGATCGGAGATCAGCCGACTCAGAAGCAGTGTGGATCGGTTCTACACTAACCCTAATGGAAGTATGCTACAGGATAGGGTGCATCAAATGCCCCTCATGTCAACCAATTTTCTTGTCCCTAGTCTTAAAGTGTGCCACTTGTCAAAATAATAATCTCCACCAAATTAAAATTCATTCTGATGTCGGCAAGGGGGGCCTCCGCAAGCTTAAAGTTTTGTACACAAAGTCAATAGGTTATTTTGTTGTTTTTTGACAATCACAAAAAAAGTAATGATCGTCATCTGTGATTTGGCCAGAAATTCTCCAAAAGGTGTGTTACAAGGTTAGATAAACAATTTTCCAAGAAATATCAATCAAAGTCATCTTCATTGGCAGAAAACATATTTTTTACTAAATTTATTTCAGTGGAGGCAAGGCAATACACAGAATAGCCAAACATGACCCATATACATAGTTGTGCTGAGCATAACCGTTTTGTCTTTCATTCGTCTTTTAACATTGGGACATTATCGTATATCAGCTAACGTAAAGGTTATGCCGCTTTACATGGACTTGGTATCAACAATAAACAAATGCCAAATTAAAGTCATCTGAAAGCGTTCAAGTTTGCAAAACTTACCTCAAACAGAATTACAATACTACAGAACAAGTATCCACACGTTGTTTTGTGACCCACAACAAAGAATGCGTGTCGAACTTGACCCGCCAAACTCCGAAATTGGCAACCACTCACTCATGACAGTTTTAGGGAGTAAAATAATTCTACGTTGAAAATTCATCCAATTAGTACTTTTTTTCGCCGTTTGGATGAAAACAATGTGTGGATTCTTGTTCTGTGGTTTTGTAAGATTGCTACGCAAGAGTCCTGGTGAGTAAGTTGGAAAAATTTGACGACTGTCAGATGACTTTAAATTTGGCATTTGCTTATTGTTGATACCAAGTCCATGTCCAGCGGCATAACCTTGACGTTAGCTGATACACGATAATGTCAAAATATTCAAAGATGAAGAACGGACAAACAGGTTATGCTCAGCAGACACCCATAACAGAGCTTGTGGGTTTATAGTTTGAAGGCATGTATTTTGTAAGTTCAAGCCTTTATAACCAGTTACATAAGTTGTTAATGGTACTGGGATGTTTTTTTCGCACATGGTCACTACAAATTATTAACACAAAAGCAGGCGACTCTTTTGTCCTCTTTCAATTATGTTCAACATGGAAAGCCAATGGAATTTCTTTCAATATAGACAACTCTTTGTAATCAAGTATGACATGTTATGTAACAAGTTATAAAGGCTTGAACTTAACACAATACACTGTCCTCAAACATCCACATAGCCACAACGCCTGGTGATGTTTTGGTTTATGCTTGCTTGTCTCCACTGATGAATTTGATAAAATTAATTTTTTCTGCCTTGTGGATCGCCCTTGTTTGGTAATTTGTTTTTAAAGTTGGTTTACCTAACCTCATAACACACCTCTCGGAGAATATTGCACAGCCCCAAAAGGTATACTCCAGAGCAAAGAGAACATGCCATATTTCAATTTAAAAAAACACAGATGCAAACCAAATGTTTTAATGACGGTATGGTTGTACTTCAAATTGAGCGTGACTTGTTGATCGTCGTTGGGGTCCACGGCAAGGTTTTAAATAGCTCCCGTGAACCCTAACCCACAAAGACACTTTCCAAAGGGGACCACTGAATCTAACTCACAAAACCCTACAGCACAAGGAATTCTATCACTAGAAAATCACTGAATCTCACGAAATCACACATTTCATTCTTACTAGGAGGAAATCACCGAATCTCACAATAGCTAGGGTCCGGAGAATCCGCGTTTAGAAAACACGATTTCCGGGCGCGATTTTCGGCAAATCCGCGTTTTTCCGAGCACCAAAATAAGTATTCCGCGCAAAATCCACGTAATTACGCACTGAACTAAAGGGTCCTGGTAAACAACCATATCCATGCTACGTAAGTGTAAAATAAATAAATCGTTCATGTTGATTTGAAAATATGGAAAAACTGTCGCCTAAACAAAACCGTGATCCCAGCCGATAATTCCCTACGAGACCTCGTTCAAACTATGAACAAAGACCCCCCAAATATGCCGCAAGATTGACAAAAAATCAGCAGTGACAACTCTTTCAAGGCAATTGTTTAGCTTTAGCGCTTATGTTCTTTACCTGATGACAAGCGGCTAGAGCCGATCAGGAACATGTCAAACAAGTAGTCTGTTGTTGTTGATCAAATGGACTTCATACATTTACTCCCAGGTCCCGTCGATTTCATCACAATGCACAACATCTTTCAAGTTGTTTTGGTTTCTATTTGCATGCGCGATGAAGTGAAGCATGAACAGATCAATGACATGTACATCGATAGTTTATTGCAGCACAGTATAAACACTTTTGCCGGCGCTTTTGACGAACTGGAGCCAAGTTGTAAAGCATGCAGCTACAAATTTGATTAGAAATACCCTTTATTACCCTATCAAAAGTGAAGCAAAAATAAGTTTTGTATGATTTAATTATTCATGTTGAAAATGAAAGAACAACTCTCGCCGAAGCAATTGTTTAGCGCTTAAAATGGGTTCTTTCCCGATTGGAGGTATTTACAATAAAAAAGCAAACTACCTTACCCCATTTAAATGGATCAATCCAAACATTTCCAAAGTAAACAAACAGTTCCATTCATTATGTTAATCGGGGGGGGCTGACAATTGCAAGTAACCAAGAATAAACAACGATAATTAAGTCCGGGATTATTTTATAAAAAAATAGATATGAATAACAAACCTAGATTTGAAGTCCAAATAAAATCATCGTGTGTTTGAATTGGCTAGAAGTGTCATTTTAGTCATGAATAATCGTAATGGCCCGTCTGCTTGCAGCTACATGCCCACATGGCCTGGTGGCGAATTTTGATACATGAATGAACAGCTAAATAAACAGTGACAATTGTGAATTATTTAGAATCTTAACTGGTATATTGCAACTTTGCGATCAGGAAATTTACAGTGGGTGCTGATCACTTGATTATGTTATACGTGGGTTCATGAGCTGAAAGTTGGGGCTGAAAGATCTTATGGAATTTTCCGTTCTGGGGAATTCCCGTTCAGTTGCAATCAGCTCGGGTGAACCTCGCGGCGATCGAATCAAATACATTTCAGCTGCAGTCTCATCGCTCATGCTCAAGAACATCATGACCTGTTCAACCGTGACTCGATTGCTGCAGATACATTTCGTAAGGGTGCGGCATGTTTATTTATTATTGGTTGGTTTTTAATTGTGTTGTCCAACTTTATCATGTTGCTGCCCGCCCATGCTTTACTTGTGATCTTTAACAATTCCTAGAGACCGCGCACAGTTTTGACTTTGGAACACCGCGACATGCGTGAAGACACACGAGTACGTCGGATGATGCAATCGAGTAAGGGTGCACTCAAGGATGAATAATTGACGGCCCATGAATCATTGTTATAACTTGTGCCTTTCATCTCCTAACGACATATCCATTGGTGGTCTACTACAATACCAAGTAACAAAGAGAGCGATTAGATCGTGCTTGAATCACGGTACTAATGCAACCCTGATCATGATAATCGGAGTTGCATTCGACCGCCTTGCTGCGATCATTAAATTATCAACTTGCCGACCAAATCAATTTTCTTGCCCATCACATTTTGATTGTTAAAAAAACCAGACGGGCAAGAAGATCAATGACCTTTTCTGGTAGAAAAAATACGCAATCCGCTGTTTTTCCGCGCGAAAACGGAAAATCCGCGCGGAAAGGCAAAATCCGCGCATAACATGTCATTTTCCGCGATCGCGGATTCTCCCGGACCCTAACAATAGCTTCACAGTATAAACTTATATTTAAATCACTGAATCTCACCAAATCACATTGGTGTCCATGCATCGTAAACCACAAATCTCACAAATCTCTCACAAATAGCTTAATGCAGAGTGTTTATTCACTGAATCTCACAAAGTCTCACAATATGTACCACTGTGTGGTTTTGTGAGATTTTGTGGGGTTAGGGTTTAAGCTTTGCCAACCGGTTAAATTAGGGTCCGGAGAACCCACGTTTAGAAAACCCTATTTCCCTCAGCACTCACGCTCATCCAGGGGTTGAACCTCGCGGTGATCGGAAAGCAAATACATTTCAGCTCATCGCTCATGCTCAAGAATCATCACCTGTTCAACCTTGACTCGATCGCTGCATATATACATTTCGTAAGGGTGCGGCATGTTTATTTATTATTGGTGTTGTTTTAATTGTGTTCGTCCACTTTTGATCATGTTGCTGCCCGCCCATGCGTTACTTGGTGAGTTCTTAAAAAACTTCCTAAGAGAACCGCGTCGCAAGTTTGATGGACCTTGGAAACACCCGCATGCATGAAGAGCCACCACCAGTAACCAGTCAGGGATTAGATGCAACTCAATCGTGTTGCACGCAAGGATGATAAATGAACGACTCCATTATGATTACTGGTACAACTGTGTGCTGTGCCTTTCATCTCCTAACGACATATCCATTGGTGGTCTACTACAATACCCAAGTAACAAAGAGAGCGATTAGATCGTGCTTGAACGCGGTACCTGGGCAGTACTATCATCGGAGTTGCATTCGACCGCCTTGCTGCGATCAATAAATTATCAACTTGCCGACCAAAACGATTTTCTTGCCAATCACATTTTGATCGTTAAGAAAACCAGTCGGGCAAGAAGTTCAATGACCTTTTCTGGTAGAAACAAATACGATCCATCCGCTGTTTTTCCGCGCGAAAACGGAAAATCCGCGCGGAAAGGCAAAATCCGCGCATAACATGTCATTTTCCGCGATCGCGGATTCTCCCGGACCCTAACAATATCTAGCTCACAGTATAGAACTTATATTTAAATCACTGAATCTCACCAAATCACACTGGTGTCCATGCATGTAAACCAAAATCTCACCAAAATTCACAAATAGCTTAATGCAGAGTGTTTATTCACTGAATCTCACAAAGTCTCACAATATGTACCACTGGTGTGGTTTTGTGAGATTTTGTGGGGTTAGGGTTAGCTTTGCCAACAAGGTTAAATTAGGGTCCGGGGAATCCCGCCGTTTAGAAAACCCGATTCCTCAGCCCATAGCTCATCTCAGGGGTGAACCTCGCGGTGATCGAAGCAAATACATTTCAGCTCATCGCTCATGCTCAAGAATCATCACCTGTTCAACCGTTGACTCGATCGCTGCATATACATTTCGTAAGGGTGCGGCATGTTTATTTATTATTGGTGTTGTTTTAATTGTGTTCGTCCAACTTTTGATCATGTTGCTGCCCGCCCATGCGTTACTTGTGAATCTTAAAACTTCCTAGAGACCGCGCGCAAGTTTTGACTTTGGAACACCCGCGATGCATGAAGACACACGAGTACCGTCGGATATGCAATCAAGTAAGTGTGCACTCAAGGATGAATAATTGACGGCCCATTATGATCATTGTTATAACTTGTGCCTTTCATCTCCTAACGACATATCCATTGGTGGTCTACTACAATACCCAAGTAACAAAGAGAGCGATTAGATCGTGCTTGAATCGCCGGTACCATGGGGCCCAGAGTCTATCATCGGATGTTGCATGCGTCCGCCTTGCTGCGATCAATAAATTATCAACTGCCGACCAAACGATTTTTGCCAATCACATTTTGATCGTTAGAAAAACAGTAGGGCAAGAAGTTCAATGACCTTTTCTGGTAGAAACAAATACGAACCATCCGATGTTTCCGCGCGAAAACGGGAAAAAATCCGCCGGAAGGAGGGGAAAGGTAAAATCCGCGCATAACATGTCATTTTCGCGATCGCGGATTCTCCCGGACCAGGTTAAATTGATCAGAAGGAGGGCAGGCTTCGATTATTAGGAAATATGGGGTAAAAACAAGGTGAAGACAATTTTTGAAAAGTGGTGAAACATCGCTCTTTCATCAAGGTTTTGCCACTTTGGCTCGAAAAAACCACTAAAAATGCATCAGTTTTTTCTGAATAACCTGTAAGCTAGAAAATCCGTTACTTAGAAAACAGGGTTAATTGGGAAGGAGTGCAGGGCTTTCGGATATATGAGGGAAATATGGGGTATTAAAACTGAAAAACACGGGTGCGAAGAAATGGCTTGCCATTGCCTGAGGAAGAGACATCATGGAACCAAACTCCCAAGAAAAATTTTTCTAGATTTTCCATCAGTCTTGATTGGAAAAAGTCCGAAAAAATTCTTACGGGGCGTAGAGACGACTATCGAAATAGCGGGGGAACGAAATTGTTTTTGTCAATGTAATGGAAACTGGTGAAGCACTCGTGGGGCTAGCGTGTCTAAGGATCGCAAGTTTACAATAACGGGATACGCGCTGATACGCATTTGATTTGGATGCCTCACATTTGCCCACCGCAGCCCAGAAGGCATCAAAGGGAGGGTAGAAGCTCGGTGGTAGAGCCACTCTCGACAGCGGCTGCTAGCTTTCAATGCCGATGTTCATTGAAAGTGCACCAAAAAAGCAGGTGGAAATTAATTTTTTGGGGCAAATTAAGATGCATAAATAGATGATTTGGATCCAAAACACATTTTAGGGGAGCTATTTAAAATTGATTCTAAAGATTAATAAAACTTGGTGCTCAACTATAAAATAGTAATACCCATTAAAGGCTATATTTGTCGAGGGACCCAAGACAGGATTGCCCGCTTGTATACACGCGGTCCATGTTTTTGATGTTAACAGCAAGGGCTTTTGGGGGGTTTAATTTTGCCACATGAACTAAAAATAACATCAAAACAATGAAATGAATATTCAACATATTGAGATCTAATGTGACTGTGTGAAGGGACTCAAACTTCAAAATGCATGACACTACTCACTCAGTACCCATCATGCATAAAAATGATCAAATTCAAGTTTAAACATGATTTGATTGTGACTGCCCGGTGGAAATTCAATGTCAAATGAGCATTAAATAACTTTTGTTGGGCAGAAGTTTGAGAAGCACAACTGAATCTGAAGTAAAAAAGAATTTTTATCCATTTGAATGAACACAGTGCTTAAAAAAATCAAAATCATACATAGTCTGCAGTGGCAAAACATGCAAAATTTTGTGGTGACAGAGTCAGAGTGAGTGAAACTGAAATACTGATATTTTTACTTGGAATTCTACTCAGTTCTACTTTCATAATTATGGTTTTCTTTGGTTGTAGCAAAAAAGTCGTTTTATGACGATCCAATGAATCCGATTCATCAGGAATCAGGAGTTCATGACCATCTTTTTTGTTATGTTTGGTGGTGTGTTGCTTGGGTCTTGTTGAAATGAAATGTTTTGCTTTCATTTGCTCCCGTAAGAGGGCACAAGTTCCTTCGCTTCTCATCTTTTTGACAGATTTGTTAGAAGCTGATGAATGATTTGCTGGATCACCGTTTGCTGCAATGAAAAAGACTAAGCCACTGTGACTATAATCCAATACAATTGTGGGGAAATAGTTAACTCTATTTCTTTTTTATTCCACGACTAGATGAGCTGTCACTTCCGACATCATGGTCGCCATTTTGTACAGATGACGCGAAAACAGACTTCATTGATATATCGATACGTCGAGTGACACTGGCCTGACCGCTTTTCTTTTTATGTGAACGGATAGCAAATGACAGACTTTTTAAGGTAACATTATTATTAGGAAAAAATTACATGCTTGGATATTTTTATTGGAGGGAGAGTCCTTTGTCAGAAGAGCACCCTATTTTGGGTTAATTGATTGATTGTCCAGTTGCAAAAAAAAAAAAAAAAAAAAAAATAAAAAAAAAAAAAAAAAAAAAAAAAAAAAACATATATAAGACCAATGAATATGGGGTGTTTGTAAATCATCCAAATTTATGAAATGGGAAAACACAATCTGATTTTTTTGAGAAATATATGTACCCAAACGGGTAAATTTGGGGATGTGTGTGTGTTTGGGGGGGGGGGGTGACAAGCCCAAAAAAAACCATATTATAAACAATAGAAAATATAATACCTCTATGCCAAAACAAAACAACCAAACAAACGAACAAAAAAATAATATGGGTGAGGAGCAAGGTGTTGGGCGAGAGTTAAAAAGTGGCGAGTATGGCGATGGCGAGTTAAAATGGCAAGTTACCACCCCCCCCCCCCCAAAGTTCAGACTGACTACAAAGAAGTCACGGAGGCGAGTTACGGGAAACACCATGAAATCCGCTTGGCGGTTATCGGTGGAAGGAAACACCATTTAGTCTGCTGGCTAGTTACGGAAACGCCATTTAGTCCTGCTGGCGAGCTACGGCACAACACCAAAAAGAGTGAATGTAAAACAAAGAGGGCGAGTGAACACCACTCTAAAATGTGTATGTGTTGTACTCAAATGTTGTTGTCCACCAATTAATCTTTAAAGAGGGGAACGTTCACTCGTTTGAAATGAAGTTCACTCCTTTTTGAGTGAACATTTCACTAAATTACTCATTCTACTAAATCTTCCCTCCACCTTTAATTTTCTCCCCTTCCTAATTTTTTTTGTTCTGGGGGCCCCGTGTGGTGGGGGGTGGGGGGGGGGGGACAACTTCCCCCAGCCCTACTGGTTACACCACTGCATTATATACAAATTTTTAGTCCGCTCCAAAAAGGGAACAGGCCATTGTATTTTTAAACACTTTTACATCATGGGGTACCCCTGGTATAGCTCCTATGATAGGGGCATCCCCGGTCGTCAAATGTCCCCCTGATGTCCCCGCCGATCGATGGTAGACTAGAAAATGTCCCCAACTTGGACGGTTGGTTTCAAGTTCATCATTACAACACATATACAACAACAACACCACAAAACACACAACAACACACACCTACCACACACCCCCCCCACCACACATACCCAAAACACACACCACACAAACACCCACACAACACACACACACACCAGATATATATATATTATAATAGATATATAGATAGATATATATAATATATAGAGATATATTATATATATTAATATATCACTATCTCTTACGCTAGGGGCGAAATTCTCTTTGTTATTGTACACAATTCTGACGTTAGGGCGAAATTTTTTTTCGCCTGCCTTAAGCGTTTCATATTGTTTGAGAGTTTATTCCCGTCAAAGATATTAAATTTGGCAATGAAAGGATATCTCATTAGCTACAAGAAAAAATGAATATTAATTAATTATCATAATAAATAAAGGCTCATTATAGAATAATGAATTATTAAAT
Source organism: Ophioderma brevispina (assembly GCA_023653785.1). Taxonomy (NCBI): domain Eukaryota; kingdom Metazoa; phylum Echinodermata; class Ophiuroidea; order Amphilepidida; family Ophiodermatidae; genus Ophioderma; species Ophioderma brevispina. Next base: position 15,360 of record JAMKCH010009754.1, on the reverse strand, counting down.
TTTCGCCTTACCTTATGGACCTATCTAGGAATATATATAGATATATACAGGGTGAGTCAAACGATTTCACTCGATTCAGAAAACTATTTAACAAGTTCAGAAATTGCTTTTATAAATGGAAAACAAACATATTATATTCCACGGCATGGTTACAAAACGCTAAAGTTTACCTGTTCGCATATTGCAGATATTGGAAATTCACGGAACAGGAGGAAAGCCGCCAAAAAAAACCATTAATTACCACGGTGTTGTCCAATTCTTCACGTCCACAGCAGCAAAAACCATTGAGTAGTGTCATTAAATGCTCATAAACTTTGGTATTGTTCTAAGTAACCGTTAGTTTTACCTTATGCCATAACAAACTGATGTTGATAATATTTCTTAAACAATAGTCATGAAGTAGCATAACAGGGAGAGGGGGAAGGGGACGTGCGTCCCCTCCCCCATTACCAGGAAATAAGCTTAAGCTAGAGGTTTTTTAAAGCAGGAAAAGTTGGAAAGGAAAGAGAAATGAAGTAGAGAGAAAGGGAAAAGGAAGGGGCAGAGGAGGAAAGGACCTTGACCCCCATCCAAAGGGAAAGGCCACGCCCATGGCCGTATTGAAGTGTTGTAATGTTCAAATATTGATCCCCAAAGTAGCCCCCCCCCCCCCGACCCATCAGGTATGGAGTCGGTGGAAAAAAAAATGTGGGGTAAACGGCTGTAGCACAGGATTGCCCACACATTCGGAATTCACTTTCCGCAAAGATATGTGAACAAATTCGAAAATTATTGAAAGTAATGCTTCCAAATATGTGGTGTTGTTTGTAAGATTCCTAAGTGTATTCATTTCAAAAACGAATAGTGGACTATTTTTTTTTGTCATGGTGAAGGTTACAAAAAGGTATCAAAGCAATCAAAGAAAGTCGAGATGTGATGGGATGGACTGGGTAGACTCATCCAAATCTCATTTGGCCAAATTCAACAACAGTGATTACGTGGACAGAGTGAAAAAGGTACCTTCTTTAAGGTTAGCATTACTTCGCAATGCAAAGTTCAAAATCAAATTCAAAAATTTCGTCTAGTAGGTGAAAAGAAAAGAACCTAGTTTTATATGTAATAGTCGTTATCTTTGGTTAGATTTTTCACCACTTTAGAAAAATTCAAACAAAACGAGTGTAAATTTTTTGACTCACCCTTATTAACACCACACCACACACGCACATACAAGCACGCACCACACATATACACACACGAAAGACCATTTCCGGATGTGAAAAAGAGATAGGACCTGCCAGACGAAACTGACATTTTTGAACAGCGCCTACCTAAGTAAAACAACTAGTAACAATATCAAAAACAGGGATCTTGACAGCATTCAACACATGTGATAAAAAAAACCAAGGGGATTTTTTTTTAAACTTTGAGGCCTAATGCCACATTCCAAATAGCTTTTTTTTTTTTACAAATTGCCATCTTGTGCAATGCTTGCAAAAGATTTTTTTTTAAAGAATGTCCCCTTTAGACCCAAAACACGTCAAAGCCTGATCTAGCCCAAAATTAAATTGTGTAGAAGAACTGACATATTACTACAAAAAAAATTTGCTCACGGACCACAACACTGACCTGAGCACAAACAAATCAAGGTCAAATGTCACACACATAGATCAAAGAGTTCCACAAGGTAATCTGTTCTGCCGAGTCTGTTCTGTCCAGCTAGCGTTTCGTAATGCTGTGACATATGGTAAATGTTTCATATAGCCGGGGGCATAACCAGACTGAGCCTCCGGGGTGGGGGGGGGGGGGGCGGGGGCAAGACTCAAGAAGTTTCCCGATTTTCATATGCAAGTTCAAAGGTCACACGAACATGGGTCAAAGGCAGAGGGTGTTAGTGAGTCCACTCCCAACAATGCAGCAGTTTTGGGAAATTCAACCTCCATAAGTCATGTGATCCCACAAAAAATCTTTCTTAACACATAAAAACCCAGTCTTTTACGCCCATTTTAGCCTACAAAGCGTTAGTACTAGGATTTTTTTGCATGATCATGAAATGTTTGTTGTTCTGAACTTTGAGAACACTTTTTATCCCTAAGTTACTGACATGTGTTTAGTTATAGTACAGTATAGGCACATTGCCAATGCATAAGGGATGATTCAAAACACCTGGGTCAAAGGAACAATATAGGGGGCATTATGGGGCTGATATTTGGCAATGAAGGTAGGAGGGAAACGTTGGACGTTGTAGAGATTTGAGTGATCTAAAAGGTTCCAAGGTATAACGAGGGTCAATTGGCATAGCAAAAGGTCATGTAGCGGTCATTCCAGCTGGGCAAGAAGCCAGGTGGTAATTGTGAAGCCATGTACTCATGAGAGCCGGGGAGGGTTTTTGTGGTGACCAGCAAGGTTAGTTCAATAATACAAATGTAATGAACTTTTTCCCATGTGACCTTTGGACCTAGTTTGTGTACTAAACCTAGCCTATCTGAGCAAACTGGCTGAATACCTAGGGAACAGACGTGTGGTTTTTCGGGCCACGTGCTGCACAGAAAGTGTATAACAAAATGTTTCCTTAAGTCTGAAGAATACAATCTGGGCGGGCCATTGGCAGACAGGATGTTAAAAAACAGTGACCTCTGACCCCAGAGAAAGGTCAACCCTTCTTTCCATTTCTTTCAGAACAAATATGACAAAATGTCTAAAACCTTCTTAACATTGTGTGTAAAACAAAAACACATCTTATGAAATATTACAATGACAACCCACCCTGATCCATTAGAACCACAACCCAATTTGAATACCATCACCCAATTTGATTACTTGTAAAACAATTGACCTTTATTGATTTTTCCCATTTTTACAAAAAAAGTACTTTTGCATGGGATATTTTTTAAAAAGCTTAATTGACCATATCAATGTATTGAGATAGATGTTAGGATTTTAAAAAAGTAAATCACAGCACCTGTCTGTGACCTAAGGATTTTGACCTATGACCCCTTGATCATCACAGCCAGCATTCAAAAGGACGATTTGAGTGATTTTGTCAAATTTTGTACTAAAAATGTCATGTTTCATCATTTTAATCAAAAATTCTCTATGAAAATAAGTTTATTACTAATATTATTGGTTTACACGGCACTATTTTGGTGTCTGTTGTTTGTTGTAGTTGTAGATTCCATCAGGTTGGGCAGTTACCTGGCAACCACAAATTAAACCTGATTTTTCCAGCCAATTTTTCAGTTCACTGAGGCTAAAAAATGGGTGTAATTGCAGTTGTCACTGGTACTGCCCCACTTGAGAATTCTACAACTGGCCATTGAGTTCTTGTATATTCCAACAGCAGTTGCTAAAAGAATGTTATAATGCAAAAAATGATCAAAATTATGAAAAAAAGTTGCCAATTGGCCCCAAAATGGAGGAAATGACAAAAAATTGTGCCTTTTCTGTCAGCCAGCAGTTTCTAGACATCGTAAGTCAAAACAAGGTCCCAGAGAGGGTTGTGATGACGTTTTGGTTCAAAAATTCATCTGACACACTGCTAACATGTGTGTAATAATTTGCTAGAAATATCCGTGTAAAAAAATACTTCTGGGGGTGGAAATGGCCAAATCAGTAATGGACAATATTGGAATTGCAGTCAAATTGTGGGTGTGGACAGAACATTGGGATGTGGGTGTCTGTTGGTGAGGGTAAGGTTGCTACTTCTTTGCTTAAATCAGTGGTCAATATTGCAGAGAAATATTTCCTAGGTTCTTTTGAACATTGAATTACACAGTGTGTGTGTATAATTCAAATAGCGGCGTTTCTTTAGTGTTTTCAAGAAAAGAATTTTGCCTTAAAGTTCACAATTTGGTGAGAAAAGAGGTTTTGACTTGGTCCTTTCTGTGGGTCAAAAGCACTTTAACACGTAGGGTTTATAGCCCATGTGAGGTAGCAGGGTTCACCCTAGGTTTTGAAAAAAAGTGCGTCTATGGACGCAAATGGTTTCCCTGAGGTTGAAAAAGTGTGTCAAATTAGAATTATATGTCGTAGTCAAGGTTGAGCACTGTTGTAATACGTAAAGGTTGCAACGAGAGATTTCAAATAAACAGGTGTCCCTCAAAAAATGTGAAACAAAAGATCGTGATTTTTGGACTGGTGTTAAAGCATCTATCAAAAATATCCCCATCTGAAAAGGTTTAAGCTGAACCAAAGTTTCTTGGTTACTATAATGTGTGAAACTTAAGTTCGTGACAGGAAGGCAAATAGAAATTCAGTCGATGTTTTCTATTGAAATATAAGCATACAAATCCATTGTTTGTTTCATTTTAAGTTATTTCTGTAAACAAATAAAGGGTAGGGCGGGTCTATTAAGTGTCTAATCTATATGAAAAATACACATATCACAGAAAATATGGATGACTTGAAAATCTCTTGTTGCACCTTTAACGACTGCAAAAACAATCCCATACAAATCCAATTCCAAACTTAGACTGGGCATATCGTAAAGTAATTACCCTGATGACCAAAGGAACTGGAGTGGAGTATCATGAATACCCTTTGGGACAGTGAGAGAGGTTAGTGAAATAAAAAGACGTAAATACAGCAATTGTAAACCGATATGCTATTTCACAGATTTGCTACAGTATTTAATAGTAAACAAAATAATTATTGTTTGAGTGAAAATGATACAATATTGTGACCATATGCCAGAGCAAACTCTGTCTGTGATTTTGTATAGTTTTAAGTGGCAATATGTTTAGTCCACATAAGACGCAAACTTTTATCTATCTAGACCAAAGTGCGCCACCTTTGGGGAAAGTGGCGTCATAGACGCAAACAAAACGCACAATAATGGGCACACATGGTGAGGAGGTAATATTATAAAATATATGATTAACCTGTGTGTGCTGAAAAAACACACAATCATATGTCAACTTTGGCTTGATCGTTATTCTGTTCCACCACATCACAACGAGTTTAGAAGCCTAATCACTGGTTAAATCGCAATTTTAAAACCACTCGATAAAATAAACGCCCATCTCAAAGCCATGGTTAACTTTAAATGATGTTTAAATTTTAGGGACGAACCATCGTTTAAAACATGCTAAAACGTTGTTAAACTGAAACTTGGTCCGGGGGTAGCTATAAGGCGTGTTGAACTTTAGTTGTTCATCAAATGCCTGAATTCAGCTCTAGGTGATATTCGTGGTTTGTGTTTTGCCCAGTTTACCTCCTTTATTCTCGTATCTTTCTTTTCCGGTCTTCAGTTGATTTCTTATCGTTAATTTTTTCCTTTGCTTCTATTTCCATGCTCGTGTTTATCCGTTATAGTTATTGAATGATTGAAAGTGCAGCAACAACGACATAAAACAGTTTTAAAATAGGCCCGGGGTTGTTCCATCATTCAACAATTCATTCTTGAAATACCCGTGGGCTTCGCACATGCATATAAAACTACGGAGGCATGGTCTGGCTATATAACAGTATGGATAATATATCCGATTGTCCTTATTAGGTTGATTTGGGTCTTATTGCAGGATTATGCTTGACTGGTTACAGAATGCAAAAAAACTTTTGATTTTTTTATTTTGATTTAGCAAATCACCGCTAGTGCCTTTAAAACACTTAACATCACAATTTTGAGAGCACCCCAATTTTACAAATTTGGAGTTTTTTGACACAATTGTTGGCAATTGTCTAGTAAACATACATTAAAAAAGATAACACTCAAAGTGTGTATGAATCAGGGATTTGTAATTGAATTGAGATCCCAGATTGTAAATGTAACAGTGGAGCTGGAAACTACAAATTTCGTCCGTCCATTATAAATAGTGCTACTTCACAAAAATGACCTCTAATTGACTTGCCTGAAACCCATAGAATACTAATGGATGCGCATAGACACATACATGGCACTGTTTCCCAGCTTTCATATTGGAAGACCGTTCCAGCAGTCGTGAATTATCAGAGCTCTCCAATATTAATTATTCTAATTACAAAATTCTTATTTGCGGACACACTAGACATTTTCAAGCTTTGCCATTCACAGGTATAGTTTACACGCCCTCCTTTCACCAAGTGTTTACATCATGTAGCCCTGAGCTCATACGGCATCTCCGAGTTCTATTTAATATTTGTGTAATAATTCTTCGGGTGTATCATTTACTTGATATACTTTACTGAATTGAGGTTCGCCTCATCATAGATTCTGCTGAGAATCATATAGGTCATCTTTAATAATAATATATAATACGGCCGTTGAGGAACGTAAAAGCGTGAAATACATTAGCGCGTTCTCTGGTTCACGTAAACACGTCCTCTGTGATCCAGTGGTAATATCATGCCTAATTAGCGAGAGGACCAGGTTTGAGACCATGTATTTTCTTCTTTAATTTCAATGCTCGCAGTTCGAGTTTCATATAGTAGAAGACAGCCTGTAGATCCCGTGACCAAACTCTGAGACAAAGATTTGAAGGCGTCTTGGGGTTCCTGATCGGTTGAAGGTTTTGACTGGGCTGGCCGCTCAATGTTCCTCAGTTTGCGGGAAGGGGCAAAACAAAGTAACACGGGGGTAAAAATTGAGGCACTGTTGCAATTGAATTATATGGCAGTCCAAATTAATCGCTTATCTAGGAATCAAAACAATGTATAGTTTGTGATAGCTCCGACTTCAAATGAGGACGCTGTGGCCAAAAAAATGTCTGAAGGTCAATGCACCTTCAGTCAGTCAAATTGTTAAATAATAAACGATTTTAAGAGGTCTAATTATGCTTTTGGATGACAATTTCAATTTTGCAAATTTTAATAGTTCCCAATCAAATGTTAGTCTTGACCTTGAAATGCAAAAAATGCTCTTGATCAGGGAACCCCAAGACGCCTTTCATATCTTTGTCTCCAGCGTTTGGTCACGGGATCTACATATACAGGCTGGTCTTCTACTAATATAATAATTGTAAGATATTTATTCTCAGCAAGAAATACAAAAACTCACAACATACAAAATAGTCAGTTGTACAGGGTGAGTAAAACACAACTTGACCTGATTGGGGCCGTTTTCATGAATTTTCAAGTAACATATATCTAACATAATTATGTGATATCATCTGAAAGCTTAGGGCATTATCTTTAAATGTTGACTTGCTGAAAAGATCATTCATATCGGTAGGTATAGACCGAGGTACAGTCGTTTGAATCCAGCAGTCGGCATTCTGCACTGTAACCGGAATCACATTTGCTAGGCGGGCCACCGTGCCATTCAAATGGGAATCCGTGGATAGGGTGAAAACCGTACTACTTGATTCAAAAGACAATATCTCGGCCTATACTTAACCGAGTGGAATTATCTTGCAGCAAATTAAAAGATAATGAAAAAGGCTTTCCGATGATACAAACATTCGTTATATATATATATATATATTATTAAAAACTCAAAATGGCGGGCAGGACACCAATCCGGCTCAAGTTTTTTTTTACTCAACCCTGATATTATTTAATTACAAAACATTGGCTTGATGGCTTCACATTGGTAGCAAAAGGAAAACTAAAACATTGTACATACCCAATATTAAAACTGTCACGCATTTTTTTTTTGACCACAGGCATATACGGCACGGTTAGCATACTCTCTGGTAATGGAGTGACAAGTAGGCCACGTGCTTTCCGATCACCTATCTTCTCATCCTTTTTTTATACCCACTAACTAAGGTAGCCAAAATTTAGTGGTGAGCAGAATGGAGTTTTTCAAAGTGGATGGGTACTTGGCACTTAAATTTTTTCTGACCAATTTTCAAGACCTTATTTCCTCATGAAGGATTTTTGTAAAGTGGGGGTCTCCACTTCGAAAGTGGAGGGTCATTCCCTCTGCCCCACCCCCAGATCAAGAAAATCTCCACTTGCATATCCAGGGATCCATTACCCCAGGGTGAGGAGCCAGGAAATTAGCCAAAAACGGGCGCGCATTATCATGATCTCTTAATCATGAGTGATTAGGCAGTACTATTACCAGTAAGTGAATTCGGTAACCTCTGCAAATATCTTCAAAACAACTGAAATTCACTTTGGGTTATAATTTTGCTCTATCAAGATGATGTTTGGTTTTTAATCAAAACCTAGCTCTGCAGGAAGCTAGAAAAAAAAAAAATACTTGCTAATTTTTAAACAAACATTCATACAATGATTTAAAGAGACATGAGATTCCAGAAAGGAAGCGCTCCAATTTCTGTCGAACGCCGTTTTTTTACATATTTGGAATGCTTACCAATGGATTAGATCACACCTGAAGTGAATAAAGCCGAATACGCCGTCTAAAGATGATGATTTAGTCGTTTTGTTGTGCATGACAGAAAGCAAAGCATGGTTTTCGATGGGAACGATACGATAGCAAGGGAAGTTCAAAAACAAGGTTTGCGGGTTTTTCTTTTGCACCTGGTTGTCTTAAGGACACCTGTGAAACGTTCTCGGTAGGCTGGTCTACAACCAATCTAGTGAAATTTGAAAGAAATTTGTATCCTAAAAAAGATCCTCCGGATGTCAACTTTTAAACATTGTGAAAGTGAAATTAAAACATTATATTTTAAATAATTTTTTTAACAAATTGAATATTGGTTTACATGTGTTTATTAATTTTCAAAAAACAAAAAAACAGCTTTAAATTGTTTTTTTAAATTCTGTCCAGAGACAACCTTTTAATGATAATATTTCATAAAGGGAAGGGATTGGTTGGCGATTAATGATGCTTTCAATCCAGAAAATATTACATCCCTCCAAGTACAAGCAGGCCCGGATGCGGGGGTGTGGTCACACCCCAAATTCCACAAATGGGTTAAAAGGTCCACGTTTTGCTCAATTTTGTGCATAAAAAGGTCCAAAATTCAGATAAATTTTGACAAGAAGTCCACATTTTTTTTTTTTTTGTTTTTTTTTCTAGTGATTGAGGATTTTTCAAAAAGTCCAAAAAGGGCTATTTAGGGTTTAGGTCCACTTTTCGAAGTCGTGCACCACCAAATAAATCCTGCGTACGTCATGGAAGACAATATGATACTGTGGACGGGATCAAAATAAATTTTCACGCAAGTATAGAAGAGCCATATCTAAGGAATTTTAAAACTATTTGAGTATTAGAGTTCTGGAATATGGGCCAAAAGGGAAGAAGTCATTTTTGTGTTTTCTCTCGTATAAGGGAACATGTATCTAAAGACTTGGAAAAATACTGAATTGATTATTGTGGTTATCAATTGATAATGTTACTGTCATCTTATAATCTTGAAAGATATTTAAAAAATCATCAGCTCAGCCATCTTCAGAGACTTGTTTCAAACGTCTTAGGTGAGCACTTTAATCACTATGAGTAACAATATGCTAATCCACCAAGGACACAGTTCAGTGGGAGACTTGTACATACATTGACATGAACTGAGCGTGTGTGATTTGGGTATCATATATCATACCCAAACCAGGGGGGTATTTCAAAAAGACATGGTGAATGAAATCTACTGAATGTGCCAAGGGAATTGGCGATTTTTCTAGCTCATAGTGGAATGGTGTAGCATAAGTGGCGTTTCGAATGATAACATCAAATGACTACAATGTAAATGGATAACATTGGTTCAGTTTCTGCAGACTCTTGTAGTCTTGGTATTCATAACTTCCACACAAAATGCTGGTAAAATAGCCACTTTTTGGCATTCCTCTAATAGACGACTTCACTCAAAATTTCCGATACCATCCCTAGAGGTCTACCATGAAATATATGACCCACTTTATTCTCAATGTTTTTTATTCTTTATTTTATTCTGTAATTAGGAGTAGATTCGGGGTTTGTGGTTAGAATTGGGGTTAGGGGTTGACTTAGGTTTAGAACTTTGGAAGTTAAATTAGATTTAGGATTAGGGTTTTAAGTTAGGTTTAGTTGACACAAAGGAAATACTGATACAAATACACATCATAAGCTCCTACCAACTAGTGGTAACCAATAAAACATTTTATTTTATAAAGTTGGTTCTTGCATTCTTACACCTATGCACTACATCAGTATTTTACAACAGGCGATGTACCAAGGCTATTGAGCCATGGTGAACAAAAATTCCCAAGTCGTTCCGGTAACCTGCTCCATAAGTACTAAATGGGACCAAGTACAGTGACTTGGCCAAATTTAAGCTAAGTTGGTCTCAATCCTCAAGAATTGGGGCCAAAATGCAAATTTTGCTAGTTCCAAATATTTTGGCCAGGGCAGCAACTGCCCCTTCCTCCTGGTCAGTACACCATTGTTTTACAATGGTCAGAGCGACAAAAAGTGACCCGTTCCCACAAAATCAGCATAATGTTGCACAATTCACCTGAGATATCTTTGATTTGAAATTATAAAATCCAAGTTTAAAATGATATATAATATTACAGTTGTTTCTTGCTTTTGTCTTAACAATCAAATCAACATTTCCTTTAGAAATGCTGTTGATTTTTAGCAGTTAATGCCTATTCTTCAACACCATGTGAACTGTATGCTCATTCCGTGGAAACACAAATATAGTTCTTCTGTCGTTTTCTATTGGTATTGTCTTAATCTCTCAGCCTCAGCCCTTCTCCTTCCTCATACCGAGGGATGTACCCTCAAAACGGGAACCACTACCTTCAATTCCCATTGTTCTGCGGATAAAACTGTAATGGAGTGCCTCATGACATAGCCTACTGATTGCTAACTTCATTAAGTGCAATTCAAAAGAAAATGCGCCATGACATTCAGATTTGTTTAGCGTCCGCTAGCTGGGACTTGGAAGTTCAAAGGTCAGAGGTAAATTCTCATGAGTTGACTTTGGTGATGTGATCATATTGCACTGTGGACACAACTTCTTGGAACCTTACATTGGAGAAAAAAAGATGCATACATTGAAGTCTTTGAACTTGACACTATATTGAATGACACTAATATTGTACTGTGTAATAAAATTAACCCTATATCAAAAAATGCAAACAAATTCTCTCATGCAAAAGTAACCACTAGTATTGGGGTAAAACTTTTTTTATGGACAATGAAAGTTATACAATGGATCTTAGTGTAAAAGAGCCCTTTGGAGTTCAGACATCGCAATCAGGATGTCAAAGGTCCAATGAGAATAGCGTATTAAGCTTGGGATAAGTACTGGAAAGTTTATTCAGCCAGGTTAGAGCAGATAAACAGTGTAGTGAACACTTTAAATTTTTAGCAAAGTGGAGATACGAGGAATAACAAGGCGTACTCGTATTACGCGATGCGTAAAATATGTCCACGCCGAATGTCGCGATCACTAACATGCATAAATGCAACTACAAACACCCCACCCCCTCCCCAAAACCCAGCAACACCCCATCTCAACCCCAAACACCTGCAAAACCCACCCCTCCCCAACACCCCGCAACTCCACCCTCAACACCTGCACCACCCCCCGCTCCCCAACACCACCACAAGCTCCCCAAACACCCTACCCCCTCCCCAACACTCTGCAAAACACCCACCCCCCCCCCTCCCCAACACCCCAAATACCTAACCCCCTCCCCAATACCTAACCCCCTCCCCAATACCTAACCCCCTCCCCATACTAACCCCTCCCATACCTAAACCCCCTCCCCAACACCCACCCCCCTCCCTTGCATAGTAGTCTCAGTAGCGAAGGGAAATTTTGCCTAGGCCGATGCACCGTTTCAGAGATAAGCAATTACGCATATTTAATTAGCTCATTGCATACCAAAGCCGCTGGCCGCATATATCACATATTTCAAATTGCATAAAAGGTGTGCCCCATTATATGCTTTCATGCGTGCAGGAATTTTGAGTATCCCAATATACAGTCATCAAAAATATAGCAATTACGCTGATTTGGCCGATTAATTAGCTCATTTACATACTCAATGTGCCCGAATTTTAAGCCCCAACTGGAATCAGGTCGAAAACTCTTCAGCCCACTTCCTTCCACCAAGTACATCATTATATGCCTTTGAAACTCCAGAAAACTTGCGAAACAGGCCTTGGAGGAACATTTTCATAATTATGGCAATTAGATACTTAATTAGCATATTCTAAGCCCAAAATCTAATAGGTCAAGAACTCACCCACCCGCTTCTTTCCACCAAGTTACATCTTGTCGCCCTACGGAACCAGATAAATCGTATACAACATGGGACATTTTATCAGGAGCGAACGGACGGACGAACGGACGCTCATTTTCTAGTCCCCGTTCGAACTCGTTCGGCGGGGAAAATTATTGATGCAACTGTACACCATACAAACATTTCTATAATTCCAGCACAAGCTGCAGGGGTTCTTACCCATCACAGAGACACAACACTCTGCATTTTCAGACAATCAGTTTGTACAGGGGTCATTGCGTAAATACCCAGCCCAGAAGTTAGGTTTACTCACATGTGCAGTTTGAACTCGGAAAGAGCTTTATTAAGCAAAAACTACAATGTACGCAGCCAGCACTCCTACAAGGAATCCAACACGGTACGGGACACGGTTGAATTCTTGTAGGATTCCGGACAATAAATAATGAAAAGAATGTTAGTATTAATTTTAGTTTGTCAAAGCTGCAAATAACAATGCACAAAAAGCAAAGGGGTACATCTGTTTGCATTTTTTCAATCATGAGTCATGATTTTACAATCAAATATTGATTCATAAACAATACACTTTACCATTATACAAAACGTACTCTTAATCTTTATGGACATAGCCAAGAAAATTGTATAGTAATAAAACAGATTACTTATTTTACAGAAATATTTTGGCACTATGCAGTTTTGTTGGATGGCCTATTTTTGTGTTGAAAAAACTTAAAACATGTTTTAATATATGGAACATGAAACTTATTGCTTGCATTGACTTGTTCTCATATGCAAGATACTTCAAGTTTTACGGTAAAAGCACAATTACAAGGATAAAACTGAGGAATTAGTTCACCACAGAGTAAATATCCAAGTATCAGTAAGTATGACCAGTCTGATCGTGCTAAGACAATTTCAAAGGTTTGCTAAACAAACCACATCATGTTGGGAAATTAGACGAGTCATTCCCTTTTAGTCGTTTTTACGACATGAAGGGAATACATCAGGCTATTCTTACCTCAAGCCCCATGGGGTTTCCACATCTATGATTCCATAAATAGAGTTAAGGAAAGAACTATTGAAATCACATACTATCAAGCACCTGAATGAGTTCTGTTACTAAGATTTCTCTAGTTCGTCAATTTTGGTGATTTTAAGGCTTTCAAGTAACAGTCAGACTGAATCAGGATACAAATGGATTGCTGAGAAAAATTTACAATCAAATGAGACTGTGTTGTAATTAGAGATAACGGTATTGATTTCAAACCCAAGCTGAGTTATATAGCCAAATATAATACGGCAATAATTTTATTCTCAAGTGAAGAATGAGGATATTAAAACTAAGGTTTGATTCATCGGGCCATGCAACATAGGGATAGTCAAGTATTGTGTTTTAGCATTGCCCATGGTAACTAATAGTTTAGTTTTCCCAATGGGTGTTTTGAAACCAATCCCATGTGCATTGCATGTGCCTAATCTTATATTCTTTTGTTCTGTACTAACCGCATGCCCGCACTAGGGATAAACAAATGCTATAAGCATAAAACAAGGCTTATGAAACATTAGTGAACTTGTTTTGATTAAAAAAAGGGATATTTTTATTAAACTGAGGGGGTCAGATGAGGAGGGGGATTTTTGTCTAGTTACTCTTACATAAATCCCTGGGACTTGTTCTAGTTTCTGTTCACATCTATGCCAAGAATTGGTGAAGGCTAGTGCAATATATCCTTTACCCCTGGTCAATTTGGTTTAGCACAGATGAGGATGAAGGCTTTCGGGGGATTGCTGGTTGGTTTGCTCACTAGCATTTGCATCACAAGTGATCTGAAAAAAATAGAAATTGAATTTCCAAAGATTTCCATTTTTAACAGAAATATTAAAAATACAGGCATTCTCCAGAAAGCAGTGTCTTCTGCCAATAACAGATTGTGGATTAGGTCAAAAGTATGGGGGGTCATCAGAGGTCAATCTGCATATGCCAAGAATATGAATAATTGTCAATGGGTAAAATATTAAGTCCAATAAATGCAAAGTTTACTTGGTCATCATTTAATAGGCAAAATTATTCGGCTTTTGTTTTATTGCCGCATGGGGGGGGGAGTGTAAAATAATTCATTTTACATGCGCGCCTTTTGACATCGTGGGCAACACCAGTACATCACACACTGCATCTGCTGTGAGTAGTGTTGCTTGCAGTACCACCCGTATTATTCTATACAATGCCGGTGTTAAGAGTCTTGCTATTTGGGACGAACAAGGGTAAATTTTTAAATCACCCAGACAGACTCCAACATTAAACATGATCCCTTTTGGGTGGGGAGGGGGCACCGGGAATAATGTTACCCCCGAGTGCCACAGCTGTTAACCCCCATGCAAATGTCTCTTATTTTTTTGAACATGTTAAGCATGGCGACACAATTTTGACAACTGAATAAGTAGGAACATGCACGAACGATATCTCCGCAAAAATAAGACAAATCATTGAAGGGAATCTTGCCCTATAATGTAGGCTGCAAAGGTCTTGCATTTGTATGTTAGCACCCTCTATATGCCATTCTCCATAGAAAGACGTGGAAATAGATTTTAAGAAAAATATATTTGTGTTAATTTCTTGTCAAAATGTTTTACACAGGATGTACTCGGTAAACAAATAATCGCAAAGCAGTTGTCAAAAAGTGTGTCACCAGCGATAATTTTGCTTTATTCTGGTTTTTTCGTAATAAATGACTTTCAAACAGCGGTGAGTGGACGGTAAATAAATGCTTAAAGCAAGTCTGACCTAAATAAAGCTTTAAAAAACATGTTCTTTGTATATGGAAGCTTTTCCCTGACTGGCAACCCAAAATGGGCACCTAAGTAGCAAATTTAGACACACAGGTCATGACAGAAAAAAAAGCAACTGCAATACATTAACCTAGAATTTTGCAGTTCTTGGCTTTTGGGCTCGCTATATTAAATAATAAGCTGTGGGCCACTCCATTAAAAAAACATTTAACATTTTAGTGGACCATAATACATCCACACCACAACGGATTGCAAAGTGGTCTTGCCCACAAAAAATGGAGTCACACAAGTATACCTCAAGTTATAGACAGACAGACAGAAGAACAGACAGACAGACATTCAAGGGTAATCAGAGTAACTTGGTGGCTTTTCTTTGTTAAAAATCAAAAGCAAGCATGGGAGTGAGACATTGTGTCTGAGCAAAAATAAGATGAGAATTTGAGATGGACAGAGAAAGCAACGATGAGAGCGATGTGGTTTGAAGTTGATGGATAGAAGAAGACATAGGGACGTGCTGCCAGATGTTGGGTTTGGAAGACGTGG